>CM032886.1:9655000-9827500 GCA_019176425.1 Megalops atlanticus
TTAGGCAAAGAGCTATTACCAGAACGCCTAGCAATCTACAGAATATGTTGAATGCTTTATGAGAAACGGTCGGTTTGTAGTACACATATTTTATTCCTTCTTGTATTCCGCGTAGCGTTTCTTCACAACCTAGACATGATTCCAAACACGTAAATATTCCGTTTGCAATGCCTTTGGACCACACTACACATGCACTGATATCAAACTTATAAAATAATGAAGCAGCTTTAAACTATATATTTATAAACAAGACAGTAGACCCGTCCTTCATTCATTTTGCTATAAATCATTGCAGTTTTAATCATTCAACGCCCATATGAAAGGGGCTAAGGGCAAAATGCCTATGGCGCGCTCCAGGGTGGTCGTTCTAAAAAACACTCAAACGCAATGTGTCACGGACAGAAGCGTAAGAAAAGGGACGCATTCTGAGAACAACATTTAGCTTAATTATTTACTTTAAAAATAGTATATTTAAATATTTCTGCTTTCATTTGTGCATTATAAACTTTTTTTTTTTTTTTTTTTATGGGGGTCACTAAGAGCTGAATGCTGACTGCTACCGCTCACATCACAGCAGCTCCAACCCATGAACTACTGTCTGTGCACAAATATTGCACCTCACCTATGGAAATTTTCAGGTGAGTGTGTGTTAGCTACCGTTGTTAATCACATTCAGGTTCATTCACACAAAAGTTAACTCTGTAAATAAGTTTTTCTTAACTGGCACAAAACAGTGTCCTTCACTCTACAACATCATAAAGATTAATAGATTTCCACTGAGCAAAACGCGCAGCCTCAGTGTTACTGTTTTAAATATCATTGAATCGTTCCTCAAAAAAGATAGGAAAAAAAAGTTGATGAAAACCATGTCACCTTGGGAAAAACTCTGTCTGTAAGCGCACATACAGAATTCCATCGTTAATGCTAAAACAAGACGTGACAAAATTTTTCCCCTTTACACAGTTTGTTCTATCCTGTACTTGAGACGGGGCAATTCCAACAGAAGTTCAGATGCAAAGCAGCTTTTCTAAATACCTCACTTGCTCAAGTATACATGCTATCTATGTTCCCCCTCCGAGCGATGATTATCAGGTACCCAATATCTGGAGCTTATGCTCTTAAACGTGAAATAATCTCCCATCAAGAGACAGTGAAAAAGAGAAAGATATTTTTTTTGTTAAATGTTCAGAATAGCTGTACTTACCCGATATGCAGAACAAGGAAGCCGGCGGGGTTAATCCGAAACGGATCTTGAAGTATAAAATCTTGTTCGGATGGAAAGGTAGCGATCACACAAAGAAAAGAAAAGTTTCATCAGTCCCTTCTTTCCTACTGCAGTTTGGCACCAGCGGAAAACTGGTAACAAGAGAGACATTACACCGCATCTAGCCCAAACGCTACTATAACGTCATGTTCTCGCAGGTAACTCTGTATAATATAGTGAGACATTCAAGACGCTTGTAGCTGCACGGTCACATTTTCTTCCAAACCAAGCATTAAGTTCTCATTTGTCTTGAAGGTTCACTTCTCTGGTTATATAGACTGGCGTAGTTCTGTAGATCCTCTGCTATCGTCCATGCCTGTACTGTCTTTTTCTTATAATTGCCGATGATTGCATACAGGTAGAAGGTCGGAGTAAAAGTGGTCACTTCTTGACGTTTTGTGTCTTAGTCGGTTAGCCTCTGTGTCGACGAGTCTCCGATTAGCGCATAAATGGGGACAGCCGAGCTCCAGTTGAGGGAAATACGCCCCTCCTTTCAGAGACTCCGCGGCTGATCCGGGGAGGGCAAGAGCGTTTTCACCGGTGACGCTTTGCAAGGTGTGCTGTACTGTCTTTCGTACAGCGTCGACTGTGTGTGTGTGTGTGTGTGTGTGTGTGTGCTAATGTGTGGTAGGAGTTAAAAGATTGCATTTTACAATACTAGAAATCCATTTTAAATATTCCAGAGTAATGAGATATTCAGTGCTATGTCATGAGATTTTGAACCACCACAGTACTGATGAAAGTGAAACTTCAAGAATTCCATAAGCAACCATGTACTTTTAATTAATGGCTTATAGGAACACCTACAACATCTTTTCTTTCCATGGAAAAGAACAATTATCTGCTCAAATCAATGACTCACTGATAAGCCATGATAGCTCCCTTAAGGGCTCATGCAGAATGCCATTAAACGCCCTTCTCTCTCCTTGAAGTCCTAATTGTGACGTGTAGCTTACATCACTTTGATGGCCTCTCACAGAGGAGGACTTAGGGGTAACAGGTTTGGTAAACACAAACACCAAGGAGTGATACGTCCACCTCCTTGCTACGTTGACAAACAGACATTACCATTACTGTTACATTACATTACTATTCAGAGGATTTCCACAGCACTCAGTGCAAGTGATTCACAAAAACACACACCTGCCACATATCCATAGTGTACTAACTCCAGGCAAAAGGCCTGGGAGCTACTCCAAAAAATATTTATATTCCAGGGTCAGATAGTTATGTTATTGCACTATATTATTAATTCAATAGGACTCATTAACAGGGTAAAACAGTACTAAAAAAAAAGCATAATATTACATGTATGTTAGGAGGTAAGCCCCTCCAGTTACCCCTCAGACAAAGACAGTTGTGTGCTCTAAACGGAATGGAAGGAAAGGTCCTGGGGATAATAGAGTTCTGTCTATTCGGCATCCCAAATGACAGCATGAGTTGGCCACGTTCAATGCTGTTGGATGACTTCCTGATTCTCACACGCTGGTCAGCAGCATGGAGGAAAAAAATGCCACACAGTCAACTGCAAGACAGAGTCGCCACCCCCCGCCTTACAGTTGAAAAGTTGAAATGAGCACCGCACTCCTTCCTCTGATGTCCTTCTTTTAATCAAGCTGTCAGTTAAGTGGCACCGCCGAGGAGGTGTGCATCATTACACTTGTCAGCGTGAGATTTCAGAAAGACAAGATCGCAAGCAATTCAGCCTCGGTCACGCAACTGTCATACAAGCCGCAGCTCTGAAAGCGTCTGACACAGAAGTTACATTTAGCTAATTAAGTCTGAGTTTGAGTTTGTCTGCCAGCCTGCCGTTGTGTGCAAAACAGCTGATGCAACTTCAACAGTAAGTGAATTCCAGAGCTTGTAAGGAGTGGATTGTTTTTAAAAAAAAAAAGAAAGAGGAAGCATTAGACTTCTTCACCATGCTTTGTAAGTCTTTGTGTAAAGATTTAATGATGTCATTTAACTTTCACTGTCAACAATGTCAGGGCCTCTCAGTGAAATACCAAGTGCATCCTTCATTTGTCTAGCAAACACCCTTATCCAGGGCAATTTACATCTTTCATAACACTAATTTCTATAGCAGGATATAGAGGTATCCAACCCAGGATTTCAACCTACAGTCTTCTGATTACAAATTCAGTTGCTAAATTGCACTTCCTCTTTGTTACCATTCCAATGCCTAATCCACCATACAAAACAATACTCTTAAGAGTAGCTACACCAAGATAATCTGAAGTACTGAAGTATTTCAGAACTACATTTCAAAATTGTATTTGCACGGACAGGTCTCATTTGAGCTTCCTTTTGCCCTTTGACACAAATTCTATCTTCAGTCACATAAGGGCAGTTGCTTTGAGAACACTGTAACTGTTACTGTAGGCACTATTACTGCTGGGAAAAAAATTTTATGGCCGATTGCAGACTTAGTGAGGGGTTTGGACCTTCTCACAAGGAGGCTGTGCTGTCTGCCTATGGGACAAGGGATCAGATCTGTTCCAATTTCATGTTCCTCTTACTTTTCTCATTGATGTCAGAGGTGAGAACACGGGCCACTGGCATCAGCCATGTGATAAGACATGTAAGGCAGGATGCTACACAAATGTACAGTGCTGAATCTCATGTGCTTCTCACTTTTGAGAATATTTCTATGGTGAATTGTTGGTCATTTTTAGCAACAAGAAAACAGAGCAGGAGAGGATTTTCAGTATGAAACACATCAACAGAGAAACACATACAGAGCAATTTGTTTTCCTTTACAGTTCATACAACATTTTACCTATTGTTTGATTCTTAGCATGCCACTTTAAAATTATGGAAAGCTATGGTAATTTCCTTGCTATCAGTACATCACAAAGAATGACCTGTTTTAGAGGTATAGTGCTGTAGGCACTATGTACGCACTTTTTTGAGCAAATTTGCAATTGAATCACACCGCATGTACATTAGCATGTTTCATGACAGAATTACAACACATTTCTCCTACATTCTTAAATTGATGTGTGATGTCTAATATATGTTTGATTAAATCTAAATTGAGACAGCATGCAGCATAACAATAGGACACCATTTCAGAGTAGGCTTCTGATACGGTTGCAGCTAATTTTAGCAAGCAAGGTATTGTAAAGAGAGGCTGCTTTTTAACAGGAAATCTTGACGCCACAATCTCTCTGGCTATTTTAAGATAAAAGACATTGTGGCTCCCAGCCTTCCGTGCATGTTCTTGTTGGACGTGGTGAATTAATATTATTTAGCGTGTGCACCGGTGGACTGCCTCCTCTAAAGTTCTGCATATTTCACGTTTAAAGTGTGCAGAAACTTGGAGACAGCCAGATCTGCTTATCTTTTTCTTTTTGTTTAGCGTCTTTGACTCAGAAAGGGGGATCATTAATCATTAAAATGAGTTGTACGAATAGATGCTAAGGTAGCCGCTGTGAGCAAAGACACTGGAAATGAGTGTGTTTGATAATGTGTGGCTTGTCACTCACTGACCCAATGTTCAGAAATTGTCATGTGCAATGCTAACACTGCATGGATAGTGATTTAATGGCCTTCTGCTGGCAGCCATTCAACATATTACATGCCAGCATATGACCTTGTTTCTGCCCATTATTCCATATGTATCAGATTTAGGACAGAAAAGGCATTAATCAGTGATGCATAGGTACAGAATATCTATTTCCACTTGAGACTTTATGTGGCCACATTTTTATGCCTGATTAATTGGCTCTGGGGACTTTGGCCAGTGGTTTACTGCAACACTACTCTCTAATGAAAAAAGCTACAAAAAATGCACTTACCATGAGGTTTTTTTTTCTTCCAGTTTGCAACTGAGTACATTGCACTGCAATTCAGGATGTGTTAGAACACTTTCATGAGCTTCAGAGGCATACAAAAAAACAGTGTCTATGTGAAGCTGTGTCGATCAGAATATCTCACATGGCTACCACTGTGTTAAATGTTTCAGCACTCATTAAATATTGACATTTTGGTTCCAATTGTAAGAAGAACAGCTGAAATGTGTTAACAGAATTCATGCAGTCTTGAGATTGATGTACATTTTCAGTTTCCTTTACTGGACCATTTGCTTTTGACAAACTGAGTAAGGTGGTAAAGTTTTGCAACATCCTGTATCCAGTACTTTTCCACATGGCAATCTCACAGTATTTATTAAGTATGGACAAGTCAACATAACAATGCTGCAGGATCCTAATCCTCTTATGTAATTACTGAGCAAGCCAATACAGTCTGTCCTTCTTTTTTGTTTGATTGTACCTATTTTTAAGTAGTCAAATAGTAGTAATTTGGCGAAAAAAAAACAACATTAAAAAAAACCTGTTGTGTGAGATTTTTTCTTTGTTTTGACCTCCAGGCATCCATGAGCCTTATTGTTTTTGTGGCCTTACTCAACCCTGTCACAAATAGAGTTTCATGTAGCACTGCACCATGGAAGGTGGAGTATTTCCTGTATGGCATGTCACTGTTTGTATACTTCTACAAAACCCTTTCACCCCTGTGAAAAAATTGAGGGAAAAACACAACATGAGACTCAAGAGTTACAGAATTGTGAAGCAGAAGCATCATTTTTGTTTTAGAAAGCTGAATTTGCTGTCTTCTGCAAAGCACACAAGACTGCAGGGGCCATCCAGATTTCATGCACCAAATGGTCATGAGAGTGATCTTCTTATGAGTACAGCGGCTGAAGAAATTCAGGTAGATACAAATTATGGTGTGCATGCAAACCTATATTGGGTGGTACTTGTGAGGAATCTATTTAATCACTTGATTTTTTTTCTTCATTATTTGAAGATTTGGCATTTGTGAAAGTATTACAATGATCAGTATGTATTTCCCAGGGTGGCAGGTAGGTTAACTTGTCTGAGACTGACTTTTTATCAGTCCAATCAAGAAAAACAGCAGATTTCATATCATGCCAATGGCAGTAATAATTTAGAAGGTTGCCATCTGTATTATTTTATACTGTATGTGTTAATCTGACACATACAATATTATCATTTAACAAAACTCTACATTCAAGAATTTGTTATACAGCCCGAGAGTGTTATTTTAAAAGCTATTACATGTCCAGATTATTGTGCTGACATTAGTGTTACAGTTCCACTACATAACAGGCACTCACATAGGGTGACTTTCATATTTTGCATTTTCCTTACATACAGTGCCCTTCATATTTATTGAACAGGAGCACAATTTATGATATAGCGGAAAATAGGTTATACATTTATCTTAATAGCATTGGGCAGGCAAAGTCGTATTGGTCTTAACTAACAAGTTTTATTACACAGACCTGATTCATTTTGCCATGAATCTCAGGCTTGGACACAAATTAACATTTATTTATGTAAATGATCCAAATTTTTCATCCACATCTTCCAAAAAGCTTAACTGAGCACAAAATAAATGCTCTCAACTAGCTCAATCTCCAGATGTAACTCCAATTTGATAGATGTGAAGGACCTAGAGTAATTATATTTCTAATTCAAAGGGCTACAGCAAAGCATGTGTGGGCTTTGAATGGCTGAAACGTGCACTTCAAATGATGCAATTTCTTTTTTTCAAGCTTGGGTGCCAGAACACTTGCTAAAAAACACAGAGATGAATTTGCTCTTAAGGACTAGTTTTATATGCTATTAGGTGACCAAGGGGGAATTTCCAGCTTTTTCTTTGTGCTTGGGTTCTTCAGCCACTCAAGAGTGAATCTCATAATAGAGTGAGGCACTATAGAACATGATTCATATAGCGTGCGTAGGCACGAATTTCATTTAAAATTGTAAGTATGCTGAAGACCTTGCCAACATTCTAATTTTTAAAATCTGATGGCAATATATGAAATACACAGACAAAACTAAACACAAATTAAAACCGTGGGTAGTGACAACTTTCAGAAATGAATTAGGCTCTCAAACACAATTATGGATGTAACATTCATATTCATTATTGATGTTATTCAAATAACGTATTAACATAGGTTTGTATTGTTCTGAAATTAAATAATAAAATATGACATTACAATATGATATTATGTCAAATCAATAATCAAGTTTGGAAATAGCATGGACATGTGTTTTAAATGGATGCTATACCATTGCCACTAAAAACATTTCACCAGTGTGATGGTTTAAACTGTATGCAATAGAATGAGAAGAGTTTACAATGAGAGATTCACACATGGAGAGCCTATCTCTAGATTTCAGCACTAGGCAAGACCAGACTCAGAAGATGGTGATCTCCAGGCCTCTTCACCAGGCCAGGTTTCCCCCTGGAATAAGTTCCAGTTGTTAGTAAAGCCCAGAATGTTTGGTGCACATCAGCCAGTGATTTAGAGACATGAACCTGCTGTACATCTCATCACCTATAAAAATAGGACAAGACAAAATTACAGATCAACTCAACCTTTCAGCAGTTTTGCATACAAAATAATGTTGCTTTGAAGGACCTCTGATTGCCAATTTGACATCATAAATAACAATTTTTGAGAATACACATTTACATTTATCCAGCATCTTTAAATTTGTGTCAATATAAGGCTAGCATATGGGAGGCAGTTGCCCATGTATACTTTTACAACCAGTTGCCAATCACAAGCTCTTTTCTCAGGTGTGTGACTAAGGAGCTGAAATCTGTTTGACAAGTGGACAGATTCTTGAGGATGCATCAAAGAATTTGGTTTATAGCTATGCTTCTTTTGAACTGTAACAAAGCTTTGGCATTCAAGCTCTGCTGAAGCCCTAGGGGACTGGCTAGCTGTTACATCCATAGCTACTATGACAGAATTTATGAAGTTTTTGCTGTCTTTAATCTTCCAGATTCAGCTCTCTAATTTCTCCACCAATATGGTAAAGATTACAGTTATAACATTGCAGGTAATGCACTGCCGCACTGCAAGCAAATAAGAGTGGACTCACAAGCCATTGCTTACTTTTTCTTGCAAGGTGATTTCATATGCTAGTGCTTGTTCAATCCAGGAAATAAAGTATGCAAAGGATGCTATAATCAAAGTGTATTTGGTTTTTATTTACTCTAGCAAAGGGAGTTTATTAAGTTCTGTATTTTCCAAAAGTTGTTTGAAGAAAATTTGCAAATACAGCAACTACAAAATATACTTCAGATCTGAATCCAGCCTTAAACTTGAGCCTTTGCTTTAAATCATATCACAGACCCACATCTAGCTAATCTGTAACTAGCATTTCTGTGGCCATCAGAATCTAGAATCTCTGTTTCTATCCTCATTTAACATCTCTGTGTATATATAATATGTCTAGCATCCCAGTGTTTATTACAATTTATATAATCACAATTTAACTTCGGTGAGACTGTTTGAACATCACTGTTCTCAATAACAATACAATCCTTTTTATTTTTTCTTTTCTATTTATATTTTTTCACCACTGTATAATTGTCACTCATATCATATCAATTCTGTTTGTTCAGTTTTTCTCCTACTTTTCTGTAATTAATAAATCAGCAGTTCCTTTATATAGATAACTGTACTTTACAACTATCTTTCAAAAGGATCATTTCTGCAGATCATTATTACATTCACCTGCCTGCTGGGACATGGGGTTTGTGCTCCTCAGTTCAGACACCTAGATAAATAGTGTATGAATGCAAATAGAGCTGTGATTTATTATTTCCATTACCTAGAAGTAAATGGTGGTTAATATGTTATTATCTAAAGTGAATGTTGGTAATAATGATGTCATGCTTGATATGCATTTGTTTGTTTGTTATTGTTTGTTATTGAACTTTTTTGTTCCTAATTTTACTACTCAGGACAGAAAAATAAATATAGACATCATGGAAAGTAATTCATACATTCACGAGAGCTCTGGACTGAATGTTTTAATATGTAAAGCTTATGCTAAATAATTAAAAAAGATAATGTTTTGGCCTACTGCCTTCATAAATCTAAGACTTTGTTCTTACCTACATACTCAGCTATGAAATGTTACCATGGGTCAATAAAGACTTAATAAGGTTAATTAGAGTAGAGGACCCTCTGTTAAGATCAGTTAAAAGCAAGCCTAAAATAATGGGTTTTAAAACTAAACTTAGACACTGAGACTTCCCTTTTAATACTGCCCAGTACAGCTCTGATCAGAGCACTCTTTTTATTTTGTAAGGCACCAGTTGCTCAGTAATTTATTCAGGCGCAAGGCTATGAACTGCTTTAAAGTGATTAAAATTACTTAAAATATATTCTAAAGCCACCAAAAGCCGGTGAAGAGAGGCCAAGACTTTAGTTATGTTAGTTCTGGTAAGAAACCTCATGGCCTAATTTTGTGCTACTGCAGCTTGAGCCATGCTATTGCCTGCTAATTTGCATTTGTGTACACAACATTGCAAAAGTCCAGGATGGATGAAAGGAATGCTTGCAGGATTTTGTGTGTATCATATAAAATATTAAATAATATGATGCTTGGTATATTTCTGTCTTAAAGTAACAGGCCTGGCATGTCTTTGTGATATACCTTTCAAAGACCAAGTTAGGATCAAAAAACTAAATTACGATTTTTCATATCTTGTATTTCTGGAATCAGGGCACCCATATTTGGATAAAAATGGTCAGAGTTATGCTTTGAGGCAAGGACCACAACTTCTGTTTTATCATAATTAAGCTGGAGAAACAGATATCCAGTGTTCGGCATCATTAAGGGACAACACATAAATAGAGGATAAAATTGGACCTAAGCTAGAGCCCTGAGGAACTTCATGGGCAAGATGATAGATTACAGTGACTGTTTTCACCAGGCTTAACCACACATTACCCTTAGGTGTATTCATAACAGACTGGTAACTGTAGGTCTTCGGCAATAAAATAAACTATAAATCAATCAAAATAATTTTGTCATGGGGTCAATTCAGACTTAAGGTATGTGAGCGTAAACCCATTAAAATGCTGAGAGAACTGCCTACTTCTGTTACTACTAAGCACATTCAAACATTCAGCCACTGAAGCTCCTATGTAAGATATGTGTGTTTGGGTTGGAGTGCATTTTGCACAGAATGAGGGTGTGTCTCATTTTCCAAAATGCATCCAGTCTGAGCCCATACTAATGCATGTGAAAAGGTTAAATAAGTTGGTGCCATGGTGACAGCTGCATGTAACAACAACAGTTATTAACTAGATAAAGTTAGTGTAGACAAAGTGTAGTCAACATAAACATAAATGCCAAAGTTTTTATTTGTCAATTATTGCACACTTTTGATAGAATTGTGATTAAAATTGTGAATGTTTACCTTCTTTGAAAAAATGCATTTTTTCTGAAATGTGGAAGCAAGGAAAGCAGATGGAATGCATCACAGAACCACAACTCAACTGCTGTAATAAAATAATTTGCCTAGTCCCAAGTTCCTTATTGGTCATGTTCCCACAAATAGGGTCCCCTGTCATATGGTGGTCTTTAAGAATAAATTGCCATGTGTCCCAGAGTTGCTACATGTTGTATTTGCAAAACAGTGGTTAGAAATAACCGAGAAATGACCGAAATACAGCCATACAATAACTGGCAAAACTGTGACACTCATTCTGGCACTCATGTATACTTCTTCCTTATCTTCTGGAAGATTTTTACTACAACAAGACTTCATCACTATCTTTCCCATTCTACACAATTTTCCCATTGTTCATTTCATTCTGTGCGTATGTGTATGTGTCCAAAAACACTTATAGTGTGCAAAGGGTCATTTTCCTGAAGGAGTGCCCCTTTCATGTCTTATGGGCAAATTTACTGTTTAAATATATATAGATGTAAATATACTGACGTATGGCACATTTATTGTATGCATTATACATGTGAATGACTTGATTTTTTTTTAGATGGAAATTGATAAAAATGATACTGTAACCATTTTAGGGTGAAAAAGCAGGGACGTTATACTTAATCCAGGGTGGTGCACAGTTTTTCTCACACTGGATGGGTCTACAGTGTTTTGTTGTTATTGTGGCTTTGCTGTATGGGGTTTTGTTTTGAATGCATAACTAAAGATACCCCTTGGATTGGACCACACTGGCTAAATTTGCATATTGTTCTCCTAGTGTTGACAGATATTATTTTTGTAAACGTAAGGTTAGAAATATTCTTATTTTCCTAGAAGAGTCATGGAGATGAAAAATAAGATTTTTGTTGGAATCCTGGTTGCAATTTACATTTCAGAAAAAAAAACTGAAATGTTGAGGACAGCACAGAACACAGAACAGAATGCCATGATTGAAGTTTATTACAAGCCCAACATTTTTCGCTGTTTGTTGAGCCGATTTTGTTTTCGATATTGCCCTATTTTGACAGTTTATTTCTGACTTGTCAAAAGTTCCTATTCAAAGCTACAGAAACTTGTTTGCATTGTCTGCTCTCTCCAGTTTTCCGAAATCTTTTCAGGTGTAGTTTAAGAACTTCAGCAGGGTGAATGTTATCAACAAACAACAAAGGCAAAGATTTTATGGAAATCCCACTATGCATACTAAGACAGATTGAGTCACTGGCCTGCCAATAAGGTTTTATCCAACTGACAAAAAGCACAGCAAAAATACAAACATGTAAGGAAAGCAACTAACCAAGCTGTAATTCCTTGTGTTGGGTTCCATATGCAAGATTTAGAAACATAGCTATTGGAACATGTTATAAATTCCATTGTCGCATCATGCCTCAGAACATTTTTTCCTAACGAAAAACACAATGAACCTTAGATCCCATTTAAACACAGAATTTGTGTTGAGTCACATATAGCTGCACATTTTTTTTTTTCAAAAATTTGACCACTTTCAATTTATTCTTTATTCTCAACTCTTTATCTTAGATAAAAAATTATGTTTCAGGTCCCCAATATACTCTTTTATCATTGTTGTCTCCCCATATTTAGCTAATTGTCACATGTATTTGTTATAGGCCACTGCAAGTGATTTTCTTCCCTTGCCAGAAATGATATGACCGTCATCTTGGTTGTGCATTAAAAGCTAGATATCTGGCAAACTACTTAACCAAGGCCTCTCAGGAAGCAAAGAGAGGGAGATTTAGTGGGGGAACACTTAGTGTGGGTTGTGTGTGTTGTGTGTTACATGGTCACACTTACCCGCAGAGGAACATCTTGAGGGTGGGGAGGGATTCAGCACAGTCATACAAAGAGTCAGGAGGGGGGGAAGAGACAGAGCAATAGCCTTCCTGTTATTGATCTGTTTCTCATTGTTTAACTTGAAAATAGTTACCTTGTTATCTTTCTTACCTGGTTTTGGTCTTTGTGGCAAGTTGGGTGGAGTGGGTTGCCTGCAAGTGGTAAAGCTGGCTGTGTAGCAGCCCACAGTTCATTTATTTTAACTTCAGCCAGTTAGCTGGCTCCCCACATAGCAACTTAACTGAAAATTTACTGAATTCTACCACTGCTACTGTAGCAAATAAAGATGACGGTGAATTGTTTGTTCCTATAAAGAATATAGTGTGTTTTATAGGGTATGTAAATCCTAAATTCTGTTGAATTCATTTTACATACCATTAGCCATGCAAAAAAAAAAAAAAAAAAAAAAACTGCATGGCAAACTGGAGATGTCAAAGTGATATTCTGCATTATGCAGTTATGAAATCCTTACAATAGAGGACAACTCACTGTGTTCCATGGTTACATTCCATTACATTACATTATGCTCAGAGTGCATAATGCATGCTCAGTTTGAGGCACTGTCAATTACATACATTTATTTATGATACAAAACACAATGCATGTTGCAGTAACTATAAATATTCAGTTGTTTTTGTTTAACATCTCAGGAAAAAGACCATATTAAGTTCCAGCTTTGCCTATTAAGTAAATATGCCTTTGTATATTCAGCTAAAATCATGAATAAGATATGATATATTATGGCTTCCTGAAGTACAATGGCCATCCTGCTTTAACCATGAAATGTTATCTTTATATATGTAAGTATAATTTTCATGTTTTGTTCTTTAATGCCCACCTGCAGAGGAGGAAAGAATAAAGTAGCATTCTTACAGTAACCTGAGCATAGCTGCTTTAGGAAATATATCAGTATGTCCCTGCATCTTTTTTTCCACCATTGATTTATGTTCATTGTGATTTCTTAGTCAAGGACATGTTAAGACAAGGCGAATGTGTATGCTTGTGTAAGCTTCTCTGGGGGCGAATAGAATTTGGAATCGAATAGAATGGGCACTCTCAGTTGGTCATGCGCTATACCTGTTTCCATTGATCTTGTCGCACTTGTTTTCACATGTTGACCCCTGAGACTTGATTCTAGTACCTCTAATGGAAACACACAGGTAATGACATTTTGGGTTGTAGGTAAGGAGTCCAGTGTCATTGCTTTTGATGCCTCTCTCCCACAACTGTTGACAATGTGTCTGAAAAGATTCATTAACTGCAATCAGAAGTAAATGTGTGTAATTTATATACGTATACACTGAACCAATTCTGACTTTACTATCCAAGTTCAAGTATCCTGCCTTATGGTCAGAGAAATAAATTGCATAATCATAATATGCTGTAACACAGAAATTGGATTACATTTCTACATTGATATGTGCTGTGTGATTCTGTGTGAGGAGAATTTTTTTCAGCATATGTACATAAATGCTGTACTAAATGTGCTCAATCCTTTTACCCATTAGCACCATATGCCAGAGAATTTGACTCAATGATAAGACTACACAGATAAATAAAAAACAAAAATTTTTTTTTTAATTGCATACTCAATTTTTTTGCATTGTTTTTAAGAATGGGAGAAATAATGTTGTGTGGACACTGCAAAGATTCAAAGGTCTGTCAAAATTATATTATTTATTGACTTACATGTGCAAAAAGAGCTCAGGTTTAAAGTACAAAGTGAAATACCAAATGTTTCAGCCAAATGCTTCCATAAATGCAGTTACTCAAGCGACACATACAAGGACTAAAATAACCTGCTAGTGAGAAATTTGTGGAAAGTGAGGTAATTGGAAATGTATATCTACTAATTCACAGAATGAAACAATTATTCTGCAAATTATTCACAGTTCATATTGCACATACATCAGCAGTTATTAGAGATGTAAGAAAAGCAAAGGCAACAATCCAGAATAGTAGTTAGCGGACAAAGTCACTAAATATGACATTAATTAGTGGTGGGAACATTGTGTCATAAAAAGTTATAGTCAACTTGTTGGTGTGAGAGATCACCTTTGACTGGTCACTTGCTGTGTAGGCCAACAGAGGAGAAATGAAAAAAAAAAAAAAAAAAAAAAACAAAAAATAAGTACATTTAAAAAATAACAGTGGAATCCTGCCAATTCAGGTTAAGCATCACAAGAATATCATTACATGACATAACAGTACATGCATTGTACATACACTGTCACCCAGATGACTTCCAGCACAGGATAATATATCCATCCATACTATGAGCAACAGTTCCACACCTGGTTAACAGCACTCCCAGACTAGCGAGTGCATAAACAACACCATTCAAACACCAACACAGGTTTGCTTATGCTAACCTGAATCTGAGAAAACCTAGAAATGATCTACACAACTTACGTTTCAGGAGACCCTGAAGGAATTAGGTGGTAGGACTCAACCCATTGAAGAGTTGCACCTGAGATCTCCAGTGTAGCCAGGGTATACAGGAGGAGAGCGTGGTCCACTGTGTCAAATGCTGCAAAGAGGTCCAGGAGACTCAAAACTGATTAGAGAAAGGATGCACTAGCTTATTGAAGAGTTTCAGTGATGGAGAGAAGGGTGGTCTCAGTGGAATGATGAGCCTGACACCAGACTGGAAGCGTTCAAGATGCTGGTCTGTGAGAGAAAGAGAAATCATTAGCCAGCACATGTTCTAGCACTTTTGAGAGAATGGGAAGGAGGGAAACCAATTGATAATACTAGGTCCGATAAAGATGGGTCCAGAGCCAGCAGGGGTGACATTCGAGCCTTCTTGAAGGCTGCAGTCACACAGCCTGTGGACAGTGACAAGCTTATCAGGGAGCATAGACAGAGAAGAGGAGGAGAGTGGGTAGGAGGAAAAAGAGGGAGAGGAAATTTGCCGCATCTTGAGGGAGCTGTGGATGTCCGCGATCTTGTTGAAGTAACTTGAGAACTGCAGAGAGGTCAGAGGGGGTGGGGGAAAGGGAAGGATGAGGAGGGAAGAAAGGATAGAACACATTTTGTGTGGGTTAGACAGTGAATTTTTAATCTCATAAGAGGAGACCTTAGCAGATTTAACACTTGTGGAGAACGGAGAGAGGAGAGCTTGATAGGCGAACAAGTTGGCTGGGGTGCTGGATTTTCTACACTTCCGTTCCGTGGGACAGAGCTTGGTCCTGTTCTTTTGGAAGAAGAGCAAAATCATGTGTAGAGGATAGAGAGGAGAGAAATGTGGAAGCAGAGTTGGCAGAAAGTTGGGTGCAAGAATTGAGAGAGATCCAGGTGATCCAGGATTTTGTGAGGGTGAGTACAGGGAGTTCCGTAACACCTGCAACAGACAGGTTGTTGCTGGGGGTCAATGTAGGATTGATGAGGTTGGAGATGGAGTGAAACAAAGATGGGTAATGATGGCAGACAGGAGTCAGGAGACACATGGTGTTTCAGTGGTCCCCCTGATGTTCTCCCTCAATGGACTCCTGCAGGTAGACTCCCTTGTCTTTGTCCAACTATCACTGTACTGCAAAACCTACTACTTAAATGCAGTGGTGACACTGTTTTAATCAACTGCTCAATCAGCCTCTACTCTGGTATTTCACTCAAGCTAATTAACAAAACAATAGCACTAAAACTGCAACAAACACTAAACACAGAATGAGAAAACTAACAGTTGTCACCAACTAAGCAAAAAGCTACAAGCATTAGTGTAAATTAAGGCACATAAACAACAAATAGCATGGACCATGTGGGGATCTGCATGTCAGGAATTGTTTAATCTTATAGCCCTCTGGAGTTTTGATGGATGTGAGGCTGTGTAGAGGAATTACAACGTCTACTGTGAGGGCTGATGACACACTTTTGGCAGGGGAAATTCCCATGCATATCCTGTGCCAGTTTTTGGAACAGGTGAAAATGTGCCAGCATAATTTTGAGATTATTGCTGCTCAAATAGACAAGTGAAGGGAGATCCTTTAAAAAATATATTGAAGTTGCCACTTTGAATTGTGTGCCAATAATTATCACCAGTCCATATTACCAATTCAATCCATTTAAAAACACAAAAGAAACATTTTTTTCTAGGGCTAAGCTGAGTTGTGATGGACTCTGACAGGAGGAGACATTCATTTTTAGCCATTACCAAACTCACTGGCAATGGAAAAAAAGAAAAAATACACTCTCTTAACTTTGTCACTCTCAATATAACCAGTTGCTTACTGAGTGACTCTTGACCTTTTGTCCACTGTCTTTACTCACATCAGACAGCTCTTATAGAGGAAGTTACGACCTACTCTGACCTGAGGAGGGCAGACTCGCAGATTGGACGGATGTAACAGCTTGCGATATTCAGAGGGATGACTTGCTCACCCGGGGGGGCCTCCCCACACCCCCACATGCTGTCTTTCCAGCCCTTTTAATGAAGGATGTACCCCTGCCATGTCTTTATTGAGCAATGGGTGGATCTACAGTTTCTGCTGCTTCCTAACCAAAAACATTGTGACTCAATTAAAAAGGATTATGTTACATTTCAGATGGTCTGCTGGAAAGATGAACCTGGAAAGGAAAGCAAGACATAGATACGTGCACACAAGCATGCACACATGGACACACACACGCACACATCCAAACACATCTGTTTAAGCATGTGCATATGACTTGTCTTGGCAGGTTGTCAGATTACCTAATAGATGAGTGCATATTTAAACATATACAATATGTGGACAACAAGTTGGCAGTTCCTTGGACAGAAATTATTGTTGTTGCATTCATAATACAGTCTGAATTTGAAAATTGACTTGACTTATGAACCTCATTGTTTGTGTGAAAAGTAAACAATGATTAGTGATTAGTAATCAAATAACAGAAACGTGATTTGATTAGATCAACCCATCCCATGTTGTATAAGAATCACATTACAACATCTGTTTTCAACATGTAGTGAAATGTAACTTAAACTCAGGCAAGAGTGAGACAGGTTTTTTATTAGTTGACTCATATTGCCCCCTGATGGTTAGAAAGAATAATGACAAACCTAATGTAGAATATTTAAGAGAGTCCTGGGTCAGGTTTCTTCTTGAAAAAAGGAAAAAAAAAAAATCAAATGGGGGAAAAAAAAAAAAATAGGCCATGTGTGGAGTCTGAACACTGATATCCATACTGCTGCATTTTTAGAAAGGGTTTATTTAGTACTAGATCAAGTATGCTTAAGTAGTTTAAGTAGGTTGAATAATATGTACTAAGGACATGCACAAGCAGTTAATTGAAGCAGTGTTCCTTAAGTCATTGTTTCTTGATGGCATGGGAGGGGAAGAGCGTAGAATTGTTCAGAGATACTGAAATGTTTTGGAGAGGGAGAGGGAGAGTTTACCCATTAGGTAGTATTTTTGCTATAGTGAGGTTGAGTCTGTTTTACTTCATTAAACCCCTGTTTGCATGGGATCACAGTCTAGCACAATTTTGTTAAGATGGGCTTATGTATAGAAAATACCTTTTGACAGATAGAGCCAGCGAGAAATACATTTCACAACATCCTGGATTGGAGTACTCCTTTACTGCCTAGTTGTTGAGGGATGAAAGGATACTTGTTAGTTTTCTAACTGTACCATCATGGGCTGAAAATAACACTGTAACTATGAGACTTTCTTAGGCCTTTGCTTTGTGCATCTTTATGCACTGAAACAGATGCACAGCAGCCAAAGAATCACTGTTAAGGAGCTGGGGCCTGTAAGCAGAAGGTCTCAGGGTCAGTTCCCAGGTGTGGCACTGCTGTCATTTCCCTGAGCAAATCTGACCTGATCTGTGTCTGTAAATATGGAAAATATGCAAAACTGGACACTGTGCAAGTCACCCTTGTGTCCCAAGACCTGTAGACTCTGTACAGCGTGTGCCAAAATATTAGTGTTCTCTTTTTTGTTGTAGGCTGTGCAATGTTTCAAATGCAAAACATACAATAGAAATATTCATATAAAATGAAAACAATGTATATGTTTAGCATTTGTAAATGCATAAAAAAAGTACACGATTATAGTGCAGCCTCTTGAGAAATCACCTTTTCTGTGTAAAGCACAGTGAGTGGAAGAGACTAGCAGTCACTCCTCAGTTCTTTGTCTTGGGCAGGAGTTCCAGGATTTACCAGCAAAGGCACCCACACAGGCTTCTTCTTCTGCTTGTTTTTTTCTACTGTAAATAATTGTTAATAATTTATTTACAATATTAACTTGGTAGGTCTTCTTACTTGTCACAACAAAAGCTTTGAGTGCATCAAACTGAAAAGCCTTTGCTACCTGCATTGCTATGTGGATTGCATCAAGTAATGCAATTTTTGTTCAAATAAGCATTTAGAATGCCCAGATAGGCATAAATATGCACCAATGACACTGAGTGCGTATATGTATGTGGGCAGAGGGGATGGGGTGATTGTTATTTAATTCTCATTTTTTTAATTTGTTTGTCTGTTGAAAAGAAACATGTATGGTAGGTCTATGTGCCCACTATCTAATGGGAAAACCCTGTGTTCAAGGGAAGCAGTTCTCAATTCAGTGATGTCTTGGTAGCAGGTGCACATCCATTCGCAATTACCTTGGTGTATGGAATGTGACTGGGGCCCCTCCTCTGGGATTGCGCCCATTCTCAGAATGTTGGTGTGGACCTGGTTTCGGCTGAGCTGTCACTTCTGAACCCTTTAAAATGAATCCTCGTAAACGGTCCTGATAGCTCCGTGAATAGCTCTCGGCTCCGCTGGAGTCCTGCTTTTGAGAATGCTAATGTTTTTTTATGGAAGCTCTCCCAG
Organism: Megalops atlanticus; assembly: GCA_019176425.1. Classification (NCBI taxonomy): domain Eukaryota; kingdom Metazoa; phylum Chordata; class Actinopteri; order Elopiformes; family Megalopidae; genus Megalops; species Megalops atlanticus. The sequence continues at coordinate 9,674,194 of CM032886.1, forward strand.
GTGGAACCCAGCTTAGAGTGAACACAGGAGAACAGAGGGAAGTTCCTAAATTGCGTTTAGTTTTTAAGTCAGGAGTGTGGACTAGTGGTTAGGGAATTGGTCTTGGCACTTCAGGAGTGCAGGATCAGTTCCTGGGTGAGATGTAGCTGTTGTACCCATGAGTAGACTGTTTAACCTTAATTGCTTCAATAAATATCCAGCCCTGTAAATGTAGATGGTGTTATGCGAGTTCCCTCGCTAAGAAAGTCTTCTAAATAAATAAGTAAAAGAATATAATAATTGTCAGGATGTTGATGTTACTTTTCAATATGTTTTGTTCATTTGTGTGGCACAGCGGAGACTATTAGGGCCCCATTACTACTTGGACAAACATAGACTTGACCCAGATGATAGAGACACAGCAATGTGAAAAAGCCATTGGGAAAAGATGTTATCTTTTAGTTGCAGTCTGCAAATTTGGGTCAGAGTTTGAACATTTCCTTTGGTACTGCTTAGGACCTGAATGAACACTATGTCTGATTATGTCTGCCAGTGTTTCTCACCTGCCTCTTCTTTGTCTTTTATTGTACACACACACACACACACACACACACACACACACACACAGTGAAAAACACTTAGAGTTCACAAAAGAACAGTCATTTGATGACAAAGACGAACTCTTCTGAGATAACAAAATCACCTCATTACCGTAATGAGCCGAATTCTTAAATAAGGTGATTTGCTTGCCCTCTTCAAATGCTGAGAGTTGTCATATAATTACAAATAGCCCTTCACAACATTATGTAAAACTCTGTCTGGTGGATATTTAATTCACTGGTGTTCATTTGTGAGCCATTCATTTTATTTGAAAAGATATTATTTAAATTTTATTGCATAGGAACTTGAGTAGCACTGCTGGTTTTATCCCTCAGTGCTTATGTTATACTACAGTAGCTGGTTAGTGGCATGTTTCAACATTGCCCACGAGACCATCACTATTCAGGTATTACCATAAAAAGATTCTTAAAACACATCTGATACTAAAGACATTTTGAAAACATATTTCATTGGGGAAACATTAACTGAAAGAAATGAAAATGAAAGATTAATTAGACAAAATTGGAGGGTATGAAATCTTTAAACCATACCTTTTCTTGCCGCATAATCCAAACTAACAAATAATGTCTATGAGGTGCCTACAAACCTGTTTTTCATGTCACCCCTTCCTCTTCCTCTTCCTCATGCATCTTCCTCCATACCTTGCCCCTCTCTGTCTACTTTTCTGTAGGTCTCCAAGCCTGGCAGCATCTGGAGGTCTTCTGCCAGGCCTTGATGACCACTCTGCACAGCTGGATCTATAATCCAGCTCCCCATATGTTTAAACCTATGTAATATGAATAATGTATAACACATAATACTACAAAATATACACAATGTATATAGAATTATGAAATCCATGAGGGGGCCAAAGGCTTTGCATTCATTGGGTCGGGTGTGTAGAATTTCTGTAAACACCAGAGGGCGCTATTGAATTTCAAATGACAATTTTTTTTTAGTGGGATGGCAAAGATAAAAATATCCTGCACATTTTTCACCTGTACATGAAAAGAGCTGTAAATAAACACTCATACACTCACTCACACACATGCATATGCACACGCGCACACACACACACACACACAGACGCATGCGTGCGCGCGCACTCATATTCAATATGTATTCCAAGAGTAAAAATTGGGGGGGGTATTTATCAGCATTCCAAAGATATGTACTTGAAGATGGTGTTTAAGGAATTGGATGTGAATCAAAAATAGTATAAGTATATTTCTAGTATGATACAATCACTACATGATTTGCTCTCTGTTGTCATTGTATAATTGCTCATCTTTTTCCATCCATTTTATGTTACATTCTTCCGTGTAATGCACTCAGTGAAACGCTGTGCGACAATTCATTTTCATTTATTAGGAGCGTTACATTAAGTAAAATGTGATGGATTGATTGACTGAATCCCACATGGAGCATTGCCGTTGTAGCAAGGTACTTAACCTGAATTGCTTCAGTAAATATTGAGCTGTCTGGTCTGGCTTGTGGCAGGTCCATTGCTCATGATAAGTTATCATCATGAGCTTGGGAAGATACTGGAAAACTGCAGGGTGCATTACAGAGACACCAGCTCCTTATAGGTAGGGGATTGATGGGCGTACACAGACATTAATTGTGTGTGTGTGTGTGTGTGTGTGTGTGTGTGGGGGGGTGATTAGGTGGCTTGTTTGAGAATTTGACAAGAACTTATGGCTGAGCGCCTACTTTTTTGATAAAGGCTATGGGATCTTTAATGACCACCAGTCAGGACCTTGGTTTAGCATCTCATTTCAAAGACGGCACCTCTTACATCATTGTGTCCCCATTATTGCACTAGGACATTGGATCTTACTTGATCCATAAGGAAGAGTTCCCCTATTAGCCCTTCAACATCCCTTCCAGGGGTAACCTGTATCTACGTCCCAACGCTAACCAGACAAATCCCAACTTAGCTTAAATTGCTTGAATGAAAGACCCACCTGTCTGCATGAACATATGTCGAGCTGAATGCTATATACATGAATTGAGCCATAGAACAAATAATGCAGGGATGTAAACCAATAAGCAATGCATGAAAAATTTTACTGCAGTACAGAGTAAAATGGTCTCTTCCAGGGATAGCCTAGCTGCCCCTTCAGTTCATTCCAGCTCCGTGTAATGACTGCACGTATTATGCGACCACATATCCAAAAAGAGATTGATTTAGCCAGGGGAGATGTAAGTGTGCAGGAGCAGACAAAAGCGATGGCACCACCTGGGCTAATCTGGTGTCCAGATGGAAGCTGTATGCATTCTTCTGGTGTGCATGAGGATCAAATCTGTTACACAGTGACCCACAATATGTTAAGCAGTCTGAATATGGGATCATAATTCTATCTACACCATTGTGCTATTCTCCTCATTTTCTCAACACCCTCCATCCAAGGTGGCATGCAGGGCATAGCTTGCATTCATGCAAACTAGTATTTGCTGCTGTAATTCAAGAGAAGGGCCTTATTCAATTGCACAGTGGCAGTGGAATTTGAGCCTGCAGCCTGTTGGTTATTATTCCAGTTTCTCCAGCTACAATTGCCAGACTGTTGTCCACCAAATGTCTAAATATTAAATGCATGTAATGTCAATACTTTTTAGTGTTATTCTAACTACCTTGGTTTTTATTTATTTTGTCCTCTTCTGGTAACTTGCTTAAGAAGTGCTTACATCAAGGGTTTCACGAAAGGAGCATTCGATTCCATTGACATTCTATTGCCTTTACCTTCTAAGACATTATGCCAATGTGCTTACTTTATTAAATAAGGTTTTACAATGTGCATACACTGAACATGCCTTCTGAATTTGAAGTTCTGTAATTTTTACAAACTGTCTTTACTAGTTTATTCCCTGTTCCTTCATAGCTCAAATTTTTTGGTACAAACTAGATGACTTTGGACTGTGAGAGGACCAGCCAATAGGAAAGGATTTTAGATGTCATTCAGTCATCACTAGCCTAATCATCAATTCAGTAATGGACTGCAAGGTAGGATTCTGTGCATAGGTAGAGAGGTGTGACAAACTTAAATGAAAAATAAAATAAGTCATGTGAAGCTTTATTAGTGAAGTCTTTGTGTAAGAAAATGTATTTAGTTTTTGTAATGCAGAATAGAGATGTAATTTCACACAATTTAATGTAAGAAGTGTTACAGATTAAATTTCTCTGGGGGGATAATCTGTGCTTTTACATTTGAATTGCTGCAACTTTATAATACAATCATTTCAACATCTTCAAATGCATGAGTATTCTGAATGTGTCTAACACAGGTGGCATTGCAATGGTCGAGCATATACAGAAAAAGGATTTGTTTCGTGTGGATAACACTGACATCTGGCATGAATCTTGAGGTGATGTTTGATATTAAAATATTCAGGGATTTGTTTTTAAGAATCAGGAAGAGTTTAATAATGCAAACATTTCAAATACAAAATCTCATATTCAGTTTGAACCTAGCACAACCCTCACTTTGAGGGACAAATTGTTTCCAATATTCAGTCAAATGATTCTGATCTGAACCCACAACCCTAGTCTACAAAGGCCTGGTGCAGACTGATTTAAGCCATTTAAAGTTATGAATTTTAAACGGAAGCTGACAGTGATAATTTGCAGTGGCACATGTTTATATGGAGGCTGAAATGTGTATTAATATTGCTGCCTTCCAAATAACTGACAATAACCAATTTCAGTAGCTGAGGAAATAAGGTACAAAGATCAACGCTGTCAATCTATAATTCACTTTACATAGGCATCATGCTCAAGCTAATAAGTTATATTTTTTTTCTTTGGTTGTATGATTCTTTACTTTCTTCACTTTCACGTGTATGAGTTACATACTATGTAAAACACAAAATGTAATAAATACTGCTTTTGTTTTGCTTCAAAGAAAATAAGCCATTGGTGAAGTTTTCACATATTTCTATTCGAAAAGGAATGACACATGAAGCAAGTAAAAATTGGTATTTTATGATGCAGAGCAAATGATCAAAGTTATTTAAAACTGGAGGTGCAATGCACAAAACGACCATGTCAAATGGCAAATAAATACTACTGAGGTCATCTCTTCCATTCTAAGATACCTCAGCAATTTTAAATAATGAGATGTACACTCTATCAGTACTGTTACTGGTTACTGGTTGCATACTAATGGAGTTTCTTTTGCCATTAACCTGTCTCATACACTCACTCAGGCACATGATCACTGAATCACTCACTCATAGATGTACTTACTCTCTCATTGAAAGAATAACTCCCTCAAATGGATGGCAGTACCTCATTTAACCACTAGGTGGTCACATAGTCTGCAGCCTTCACAGTCCTTTAACATTGCATCTTCATATATTGTATGGTTTTGAAAGAGAAAACATGCATATTAATGAAATATTCCATGGTTTCATAACCTTTCCAGCAGCAACATCTGCTCAACTTGTTGTAGACAGATTTACTTTGTCCATGCCTACCTTATTAATAATAAAGGTACATTAACCACTTATCACACAACTGCATGACAATGGATGGTTATGCAGTAGAAATGTCACTGAAGCCATCAAGCTGAAATAGATGCCTAATAGAATTGCGCATTCATCCTCATGTACAACAGTGCTGTATCTTATAAAAAACATAAGACATGCACTGTCAGCATTTCCTTCGCTGAGAAATGTTAAGTCAAGTTTAATGTTATGCTCCCCACCTTTAGTATGCCCTTGCATAATTCACAACAACAATCCAGTGCACTGCTCCTGTAGACATGCAGTCAATGCACGTGTGCACTTTTCGTTGCTGCGCCGAAATCAACTTACACTGATGGAGTGTAGCCCAGAATACTTCTGGGACAGTGTGTGACACACTACCACATCTCCAAGGAGGGGACAGGCATGATACGTCTTCATCTGTTTCAAATAGGAGGAATGAAGATCCTGAATGGATGCCTGAATGAAGATTGAGTGGCCCCCCACAGCAGCTGAAATAAACTTCCCTAACGAGAGGAGGAACATTAAATAAGAGCTATTTTTGGTTTGATGTCAAAAAATACACATACAGTATACTCACCGAGAGATTGAACTGAAAACCTTGAAAAGCTACTATAACATTGATAAAAAGGAAACATGCTGTGGATTTATGCGATATTCTCCTTTAGGGACATAAATACAAGACAGCGTATCCATCAAGAATTGTAACAGTAATTGCAAACATGTTGGATACAAAGTTCAACAAAAAAGCTCCTGTGATTAAAAAATATATTTAAGCCATCAGTAAGGTTGCTACAGAGAAATTGTATATGCAAAAAAGGAAAACGAAATATAGTCTACAACTCCTAAATGTAGTCAACATACTCCGTAAGCATAGTCTGTCATCCACCAGTGTTCAGCCATGAATAGCCCCTTCTCCCAGGGGACAGCTACTCTCATGTTTACCAATGTCTTTTGGTCAAGGAACATTTCATTTAATTAAATCCATCAATCATTTAGTTAATTAAAAATTGCTCTTTGGGTTGTCTGAATAAATGAATTGCAAATTAAAGCAATAAATAAGTAATAATGATGTTACTACTACTACTACTACCACTACTACTACTGCTACTGCCCTTACTAATAATTTTTTTTTACCATAATATACTGAATATTTATAGAAACCATTGGAGGAGACAGATCATGTAGTCTTTGCAGTCTTGTAATGATGGCTTTGAATAAGTATAAACCTGAATTTACCTGTCATTGCACTGCATTATTTATGTCATTCACTCATTTGTTGAGTTCTTTAAGCTGCTCTGACGTTTTACGACAATAATTGGAGCGATGCAGAGTGTGTGGTGGTCATGCACTGAAATAAAATGATTGCTAGACTGCTTATTATTTCAGAGGGTATATCTGAGGTAGCAACACTTTTAATTGAGTGCATTACCACTGTACGTGCTGCATTGCTCGTCATTTGAAGTTTACCAATCATTACTCATGACACGCTCTGTGAAGCATGTAATAACACATGATGAATACTTCATGTGGCTGTTATGGGGCTCTTATTTAATGCTTATAAATATGGTATGTATGCTTTATGAAGACTGGGTTAAAGCAGTTTTGTTCTGCAGACAAGATAGTATGTATATAAACTGTAAGACAGATCTTGACCAAAGAAAACTCTTGTGTTGTTGCAGAGTATTTTCATTTCATTGGCATATTTTTTTTCCTCTAATAGTGAGAAAACAGTGAAGTGTAAGAAATGTATCTTAAAGATTTCCTAAAGAGAAATAATCAGGGATGCCAGACATTAGAGATGAACTGAAATGTTTTTTTTAAACTCATGAAATGAGAAGTATGCTTGTGCTATTTTCTGCTGTGAGAGTGCTCTGCAGTACAGCTGCCCAGGGAAGCACTTGCCACATCCTTTCTGACAGATCCTTCCTGCTTTAATTGTTTTATCGGCTAGACATATTGAATACCAGCGCATGACCCGGTGTCAGAGCTGATTGTCTCAGGGGAGACCCAAAGTCAGATATTGTGGAGAGTACTTCGGTACAACACGGTTCACCCTTGCAGTCTGTGACTGGGATGACAAATGAGACAGCTTTCAATCAAGTAAAAAAAACCCCAGAGCTGCTGCTTGGCTTTCTTTCCAGTAATCATATGTGATTGTTTATGGGTTGTTAGGACCTAGATGAAGATGTAATTGAAATTTGTCATTTTCATCATTCTTGCAATTCCATAATACTGATGGATGGAGTCCTATGCAGTACTAACTGCATCATCCACTGCTCTTCAACGACACTAGCAAAATATTAATAATAATAATGATAATAATAATAATGATTTGTCTCACCATGTGTTGGCTGGCTAAACTATGTTTATCTCACTCTCCTAGGATTGACGACATACTTATGTAACGCTGTTGTGTCTAGCTCATTAGCATGTAGCGTCATTGATGAGGTATATCTCCTTGGATGTCTAAAGCTCTGACCAGCAATCTTGTTATCACTTGCTCTCTATAAGATATGAAAACAAGTTAATGACTGATCATTTAGCAAACAGCATAATACATCACACCTGTTTAAAATCCTAAAGAGAAATTTTGCACCAAGCTGCTACTAAGTAGCACAAGCACCCTGGGAATCTGGTGGGAGGTCTGGTCTGTTGTGAAAACTGCATGGGGTGTACTACTACAGGATCAATGCAAAACCTTGTTCAGCAGCATGCCAAAGAGGTATGAGCCACAATTTACCTAAACAGGGATCTGCAAAATAATAAATGATTTGCTTTATGTATTATATCATGTCTGATGGCATAATCAAGCTTTCCATGATCAAGCAGTTATTTTTCTGGAGAATATTTATTTTACTGCTAATGTATTTCCAGTAACTACAGATGTGCTGTGCTGTTAAACCATATCAGTTAACTGTTTGGGAAGATGAAACAGACACCTGTCTAGAAACTTGCTTCAGGGCGTGAGCATTTCATTCGCAAGGCAGCAAGTCCCATCCTTTGCTGGCAAACTGACTCATGCAGAAGCTCTAGTGGAAATACATGATCATACTTGAAATGCAGTGGCATGAGCAGAACATTGCAGGATTCAGCAAAGCAAACCCTGATTTAGAACAGAATGCTGAATCGAGCATCATGGCAGCTGGCAATTACACCTCCACTTTACTTAACTGCCACCATAAAATTAACTGCCGAAGTAAAATACACACTAGGGAAGTGTGTTTATAATGACACCTAAGAACCTGCAGGTCATTAATGTTTGAAATTATACTGTAAAATATTATTGAAGCCATGCCACAATCCCAGTACTCCCTCCCATGCATTAGTTTTCTATTGGCATGGATTTCTGCACTCTAATGAAACATGGTTCAAAACTGTATATACTGTAATGCAATGCATGCAATACTGCAAAACATAATGCTTAATCTTGGTATGAATGCAGAAGAGCTGGAACACCTATGAGGTGAATGGGAGGGTTGTTATAGTTAAGAGATGGATATAACTTCTGTTCAAATACCAAAAATCTGAAGTGTAACATCTCAGCATTTTCAGGATCACTGTGGACACATTTTGAATCCTGACACAATTGATGATTTTCATATTTTATTTTTATTTTCATCTTTTATTTAAAAAGGTTGCACATCACAGCCTACCCATATCTTCACTCATAAATAATCTAATAGTAGCTAGCTGTATCTCTGAAAACATCAAAAATAGCAATATAAGCACTGCCTCAATTTAAAGATTCTGTGTATTTGTATGTGACACATGTCTTTTGTCTTGACATTACTCCAAAATGAAGTCTGAACATTGTTGCTTTGTACTTTGTAGCTTGAAATACACAACTCTGACTACCTGAGATTTCTAAATGTAATGGGTCAATGAGTAATAGCCAACGAAAACTGCAACAAGTATGGAGCAAAAGGAATTACCACACAGGTAGAGCACACAGTTTATTTTCACTGGGAATAATTTTCCTAATAAACTCGATCCATTGTAAACTGTGCATTTCATTATAATTGTAATGATCATTTTGGCATGACAAGCTATTATATAATACTCATCTTGTTCTCAATGTGTCTATTGTAATAAAAGGTAGTAAGCACTTGCCATTTATTAGTAAACAGGTACACATGCATCTTTTTCAACATTATCATACAGTATTGGTATTACATTTGGACAACATCTAAGATTTATCTAATATTTGGCTGCTAGCTAGCCAGTCAGCGGGATGGATGGTGCCAAGACTAGAAGCAGGATAGCTACATGATGTGGATGAGGTGAGTGAAGTGATGATGTAAAACTGATAACTTTAAAATCAATAGTTTGATAACGTTAATAATAATGAGTTCTCTTCTGTTAAATACATTTAGAATATGATGCAGACTGAATCCAACAAAAGGGCTTAAGCAGAACTGTAGTCTATACAGTGTGTATCCTCAGAAAACTGCCAAGTGGTGAAAGCGTATAATGTAGTTTGAAGTATAGTAGACAAACATTGCTACAACACTGAAACAGGTATCAAAGAAATATGTGCTGCGAAGCCTTGTCATTGCACAGGTCAAGTTAAGAGCTGAGATGCTTTTGTGAATTTTCTCGTTTTTTGCCTATTTATTAACAGTGAGGTAAAATGTAATTTTTTGTTTGGAATTGTACATTAGTCCTTCAAAAAAGTTTAAAAATGATAAAAATAGCTGTGATTCCTCTAAATATGTTTAATTATATTGCAATTAGTAGAAAAACATCATCAATAAATTGCAAATATAGTTAGGATAACTAGTAAAATAGTGTTTTTACCTGTTTTTCAACAGAATTCTTTGTACAGACTTTAAAGCTATTAAATGAGGTAATCAACTCTTACTACTACACCACACTGCCACTTCAAAGAAATCAGGGGTGGGGGAGCAGTTGCTCTGTATTATGAAATCTCTATGCAGATCAAGATGAAGATGGCGGCTGTGTAGATACTCTGTATCTCCACAAGAGGATGTTTATCATAATGATATGATTAATTAAACATGGGAATGAGCAATTTGTCTTTCTTTCCCCTCCATCATCCCAGAAGCAGTGTACAAACATGACAGACCTTTATGGGACATGTAGTTGTGCTCAAGATATAAAATGGAAGCACAAACAGCGAATGAATCTTTGTCACAGGAGTACCTTTGTCTCGATGACCCTGGGTGATGTTTTATTAATTTACCTGCTTTTGTGATTTATTATCATTTATTTTTAGGCTATATGTGGATGCAATAAACCTAACATCTTAATCTCTCACCAAACTGAATTAGGTGTGACCTTCAGTGCTCAGTCTATAGCAACGGCATCTGAGACTGCATATGTAATGATATGATCACTAGTATTGATCACCAGCTGTTGACTACAGACATACCAATTGTCTGTAAGAATGAACTGTAACAATGAATAAACACACGTTGCCTTACAACTTAGCTCTAACTATAATCGATTGGTTATTGACCTAACCTTACTACTGATGTTTGTATGGGATGTCAGATATCATGCATTGGACAATGCTTTAAACATGTTTTCTGGGAGACAAAGGAGACACAATCATTTTAAAAAACTCAGTACTGAGTAAGACTGACACATTGCACCTTGCGGTAAGCCTTTGTATTATAGATGTCTTGTAATCATTCAAGCAAATAACAACCATTGCAAATAGATGACATATTTGGAGTAGCAATGCAAAAGTGTTTTTATCTTGCTGTATTGTTGCTGCATTACTTGCTATTCTTTATATATTCCCTCCTGTTATTGCACCTTTTACAATAAGCATTCTTCCCACAGTGGCCTTATAAGTCACTCTGGATAAGAGAGTCCACCACATGAATAAATATTAAGAAAACAGATCTTACATCTTGCCATACCAAACTTGAGTTTACCTCCACAAGTCCACCCTCCAGACATGAACCCACAAGGAGTAGACGCTCCGATGAGTGTTCCAAATGACGGGAAATTAAATCTCACTTAATGATGTTCTAGTATTATCTACCCAGAACGATGTCAAAAAATATAAATCTTATGTACAATAAAATGATTTTCTAAAAGTCTATCGGTGCTGAAATGATGGAAACAAGTAAATAATTCAAAACTTACCAGCACAAATTATTTTTAGTAGCAGTATTCAAACACATAAAGATGCATTTTTACAACAATGCTGATGAAGGCAATACATGTCTTTAGGCTACTACTAAAAAGGTAATGAAAATGTTATTCAGTTTCATATTAGATGTGTGGGCAAATCACAATTTATTGTATTATTTGTTGCAAATGAAGGCCATATCTGTGAAAAAGAAAAAGAAAAAAAAAACACCAACTTTTAATCAAGCACAGTAGGCTCAGTTTTATTCAAATTTAAGAGCATGTAGGCGGGGAGCTGTCTGCCAACACAAACAGGTGTTACAGTTGGTTGAAAGCCTCCGTTGGGACATTCTATGATGTTATCAGAAGCAGAAGCATCATCTTGGAGGTCCTATCTGTTCTATAGAGTATGATGAAAATAGTCCCCAAAGATTGCCTTCTCAAAATAATGTTGGACAACTCTTGTTATCCTTTCATTTTTTTTTTTTTTTTTAGGTCACTGATGTCATAAGCTGATGAGCTGGGAGCGGGAGAGAGATCTGGCAAGAGCCGGTCCAGTAGTTACTCACCTATATCAGAAACAACTGTAACTGGTTAGTTAGACAAGGCTGGTGTTGAGCTGGCACAGAATTAAATATGTAGGTGCTGTCTGTGCTCTGTGGAGGGCCTGGTGTTGGAGTGATGTGTCCTCCTGTATGTAGGGTGGGGTCACATCTGGTTGCTTGAGACAGGCTAACAACTGATTCAGCCCTTTGAAAATGTTACTGGCTTCCCACAGATCTTGAGCATTTTGCAAAAAAAAAAAAAAAAAAACTCTAATATCACTAACAGCATGGGACCATTGAATGATCATAAATGTCACTGCTTTGGAGGGTTAGGTCATTATTCCCGATGGAGCTATTAATTGAAATAATTTAAGAATGAACATTCAAATTCCTTTGGAATCAGTTGCAAGCTGTGCCTTTCTATGTTTCTAAATGTTTTAATTGTGCTCCTCTGGCATTTTCTGAATCTGCATTTACTGACACACATATTTGTGTCATTAACACGAAGATGAACTTCCTCTGCATGATGTGATGCATTCTGTTCTTGGTATGGGAGAACAGCAGAATCCAGTGTCTCCCTGTCGGTATAAAGGCTGCAGTTTTGCAATTCAGACTCTGCAGTACATGTATATTTATAGTCCTGTATTCAGGACATCACATCCATTTGCCTCTTTGCTCAACTCGGAATAACATTATGTTCTCATTCATGAACTGTATATTTATATGATGACTGATTCCCGTGCATTTTAATTGGAAGAGAACAGACAAACAAATTTGATTTCAATCACAAACTAACCTGAATAACCATGATATTTGTCTAGTCATCAATAAATAATTCTTTTTTTTCAAGAGTTAGAAAAACAAAATGTTTTGAATGAATCATATGAAGACAGATTGGCAAGTGACTTCAGTTGTAAACAATGTAACATATAAATTAAGATTAATGGGAGTGGGAGACTTGCATTTAAGTAATGTTTTTAGAAGATTTAACAATCCCTACATGATATCTGACTATCATTATCTATCATTTACTATACTACCTACACATCCTGTGTTATTAGATAATGCATAAAGGACTATTACTATTTGTGTCAAAGAGGAAAGCTAAAATATTAAAGTAGAAAATGAGCACAGAATATAGATTCCAATATGCAGAACATGAATTGTTTGGGTTTTCAACATTAGCTTTCTTAAACTTCTTATCTTCTTCCCAATCCCTGAAACTAGGAAATTAGGTGAAATATAAATGAAAGATGTCATCAGATCTTAAACACAAATTAGTAAACTCCCATAATATGTTAAATAGTTTGCCAAAAGCAAACACACACACAGACAAACTGACCACACACACACACACACATGCACACTCACACACACACACACACACACACACACAGATGAGATGACTCATCAGACCATATGATTTTCTTCCACTTCTCAGAGGTTCAGGTTCTGTGGTCATTAGACTAGGTTGCCCACTGGCCTTAGTTACAAGCTGTTTCTAAAGGGCAGCCCTACCATTAATATCAGCTTTGTGAAGCTTGTGACATACAGCTTTGATGATGCTGGGCCACAGAGGGATAGGCTCACTCCTGTGGTCATTTTGAGGTTGTTGTTTTGTGGTATGTAGCTTCAATTTGGACTTTGATTCAATTTGTTTGGGATACCCCTTGTTTGGGGTTTGACATTGTGCTGATGCTGTTCCCCTTGACTCATCAAATAATTTTGTTGTTTCAATAAAATACACACATGTAATTCAGACATGAAGTATTTGACTGCATTCAAAATCTATTCCATCTCTCATGTTGCTCCAGAAACTCACATATTAGCTATTAATTTTAAAATTACATTTGTAGCAAAAACTGATAATTATTGTTAACATTAATATGAAATATATGTGTAGACTCCTTTTTATTTGTGATGTAGTTACTTAAAAATATGAGTTTTCATTTGGTATTTCATTAACATAGGCAAAACCTGCATAATTCTATTAATTTGCATGGTGATGCCAATAGGGCCAACAAAATTCACTTGAAAAGATTGGAATATGGAATTGAACTGAATCCAATATGGGGTGCATTTTTCAAAACCTCTCTTACTACTTGCAATGATAAATGAATCACAGGTTTCCTGTAATAACTTGCAACTAAGCAGAAATGCAGTGTCTTGCATCACTTGGAGCTAAATCAAAATGGTACAGTACAGCCATTCAATTTCCTTTACAATGTGAAATTCAATGCAGGTTCAGTTTCAAAGCTTATTGTTTCAATTCAATTTCCAATTTAAACACTTGATCTCAGACAAACTACGTTTGACCCTGGACCTTTCAACAGGACAGACAATCCTTTTACCTTCAACATAATCAGCATACTTGGCTGTGGAATATGTCTCCTCTCATTCTGTTAGACCTCAAACTATATGCCCACCACTCTAGATGAGCTCACATTTAAATATTGAACAACATATCTCAACATTGTCTAGAATATTCCACACATGCTGCTGAACTTCATTAATAATACATCATGCTTTCAAATGCAAATGTATGTGATAAATACTGACATAAGGGTAGTACAATTTTGAAACACATATGCCCTATGGTTAGAGTACGTAGCCATATATTGAATGTATATTTCTGCCTTAAAGTAATGTGAATAATGTTTAAATTAATTTCTTAAAAAAGCAGGGCTGACGACACTGCATAGCTCTTAACAAACTATGTGCACATTTTATGTGTAATTCACATTCTCAGATATAGAGAATTGTCAGATGGTTTCATAATAGCCAATTTATTTTGATTAAATCTGCAGAAAACTGAACTGCATACAAAATACCCAAACAGAGGCCGAGGAGTTTGTAACCAGTAAGTCCTCTTCAGCCGTGAACATAGGCACAGAACAGAACATCTAAAAATATTCAAGAGTGCACATCAATGGTTCTATATCTGAATGGTTCAGTTTACACATGGAATCAATTATTACTGTACTGGCAAACATCCTCTAGGTTTCACATTGCTGTGTTTATTTTTAGTGATGCTAAGTTAGGTGTTGAAATGGCATGTATAGATATTCTGTTTTCACTCAGGGGCAGCACATTCCCAGTCCATTCTGTGACCTATTTTTATTTTTAATTTTTTGTGTCTTTTTCACTTGTTCAGTACCGTAGCAAACCCCAGACCTTACTTTACAATTTTCACTCCATGCATGCCATGTTTTATGCACCAGGTAATGATATGAATACAGAATGAACAATATGTAACATAGCACCCTGCAAAAGATGCTGTTTGAGGAGAAGAGAAAAAATAATTTGATGTTCCATTTGAAAGGATTGTATCTAGATACATGGTGATGATGCAGGACAGAACTTAGTGATTGGATGACACATTTTATGCCTCCCTCAGAGCCATATTCAATGCATAATAAAAAACTGGATAATTAAGGCATTTCTCTGATTCTTGTCTTTGTTGTCAATGTCAAAAGAAAACTCCAAGGCAAATCAATAACTTTACTTGTCTTGCTAAAAATACTTTGTGTCAATGACTTAAAGATACACGAGCAAGGAAGCAAGCATCACAGACAATGGCACACTGTCAATGCAACTGCTATCACCTTTGTTCATAACTTTGAATAATGAATTTAATAAAGTGTTACACTTATATGTTGTGTGTATAGTTAAGGACAAATGCACAGATTCAATCAGCATCTGTATTTAACTTTGGACATAAAGGACAAATCTTAATTCAATCCAGGAGAACGTGTCATAGAGGTTAGGAAGAATCCCTTCCTGCAAGCTCCTACAACAGGGTTTTATACCCTGTAAATGCATATTAGCCAATTACAGTAGCCATCCCAACTTATCAAATGTGACTTTCCATATCCACTCAATTTCAGACTCCTTCACAATTTGTTGTGCATTACTTACACTAAATGATAACACAAGAGCTGCAGAGAGAGTGAGGAAGCAAGAGAGAGAGAAAGAGAAATGTAACCTTGTCCTTTGCACTAAAGAGACTGAACTGTGTATTTTAGTACTGACACACAAGCGCAGAACATAGAGTGCACTTTGAACAAACTGTGTCATTGCTTTGTCTGACAGCTTGTGAAGATAAAATAGGAAAGATTATGTTTCCATCTGCAGATTATTCTTTTTGAACACACTCCAAAATGAGCATTGAACATCAAACACGAACTGTTTAGGGAAAAGGTTTCAGCCATTGTTCCCTCAAAATATATCTCACCAGAGTACATTTATTGCACTAAGACATTTTCTACATTACTGATGTGAAGATTATGCCTTGCCATGTGGAAAGGACTATGTAGACAGAAAGGGAACCTCATTCTAATTCAT
Organism: Megalops atlanticus; assembly: GCA_019176425.1. NCBI lineage: Eukaryota > Metazoa > Chordata > Actinopteri > Elopiformes > Megalopidae > Megalops > Megalops atlanticus. Next base: position 9,690,252 of record CM032886.1, read on the forward strand.
GGAATTATTCACATAATATTACCCTAGGTTAATATCACTGTCAATCTTAATATTTCAAGACATCATTTTTTTTTTGATTTTATAGCAATAATAACCAATGGAAGATTTAAAAATCTAATGTGTTTGTAGCCTCAACAACCAACCCTGATGAAAAGCATCAGACATTGAGCACTTGTTTTGTATATTTCAACAGTTCTGCAAATAACAACAGTAAAATGGTCTAATGTAACTGTAGTCTGTATTTGTGTCATTTCACCAATAATTTTATTGTAGTTTGGTGATCAATGCTGTTTTTTTCTGTTTAATATTTTCTCCATCTATACACCCTACATCTGCCTCTCTTAGCAGTGTACATATTCCATTTTTGGCAGTGATATTATTTCTGATATTGAAAAAAAATGTATTTGCAATCAAGAACTGAATAACTTGGAGTACATGCCGTTAAAAAATAAGTAATTAATTAAATAGTTAAACATTACCATGAAACAGGTAGAACAAGAAGAGTGTTTTCCCCCTTTTTTCATTTAAGTTATTCAACATCAAATGCATGCTGGTCAATGAAATTAAGAAAAAAAGTAATACTTGCTGACATTCATCACCTAAAGTTAAGGAAGAAATACAATAGTGATGAGACTGAATATCCACATTGAATTTTATTCTTTTTCAGGTGAAGAAAAAGAAATTCAGTAGTCATTCTTTCAAAAGTCCATGTAGTTCAAACTACAGACCTTGAACAATCGTCCTCACAGCCCTCAAAAAGGGAACAACATCAATATTTGTTTAAAAGTTGTATGGCTATTATTTTCACATATATCTTGAGAACCTGGAGAATCCCCAATAGCACGTATCCTTCATAGAGAAGCTGTGCTATGGCAAACATGAAAGGAAAAAAAAAACAGTTCAATAGTAAAATCGATCTTTAAATATAATATGCTTTTTTTCTTAAAAATATGATGACTTTATGCCAACATCATTCTAAGATGAGAAGATGATGTTGAAGGACACATGTGACACTTTACTGTATTCTAGTTGTAGCATTTTGGTTAGTAATATGAATAATACATACTCACATTGTCAAATTTTAGCTTGTTTCTTTCCAGTGGAGGTCTTTGTTATTGATCTTCACGTTTGCCATTAACCAGCTCCTAATAGAGACAGGCTATACTCTGGATATTTTCACCCCTTAGGACCGACTTAATTGAATGTCTTTGTCAAAGACTCCATTAAAAAAAATCCCTTTAGACTTACTAACATTAATTATCTCCCACTGCTATATGTCCTAGTTTTACTATTACTGGTCCTGCCAAATACATTACAGCATTAGTTTTCCCACTGGATAGGGAAAGATTACTTTATGCTGTTCATCTGACAAATGGAGGGGAGAGATTGTACTACATGTCTTCTCAACACTTTATTAAATTGCAAAATGTTGACAGGACAGATCCCACTTTCCCATCTGAAGCTGCTGAAGACACTTGCTCAATTGCATTGATGGCTGGGCATATATTAGTGAGTAGGAGGGTCAATTTGTTATCAACAACAACATCTTGCTTTTATGAAAAAGTTAGGGAGGAAACAAACGACAAGAGCTGCAACAGCACTTTCCATACTGGACAATTGTGTCAAGAGGGTATCACTTGCTTGTTTGAACTTGTCAATGAGTGGGATATTCTCATGAATTGCTCCTTGCACCATGTCACTTATATATTACCAATTATAGCATTCACCCAATCATTTAAGTGCTAATAAAAAAATGGTCAGCCAGCCTAACACTCCAGTTCCCAAGATCCTTTGAATGTGGGAACACCCTGTCACCTAACCATCTCAACCAGGACTGGGTGAAAGACTTATGCCCGCTGAGCCCACTGAATGAAGCAAAGGAAGCTTCCCAGTGATAAGACAAAACCTGTTTTTTGTCATTTTGTGTACTTCAGAACTGTGTTCTTTTGAACTAAAATGACCATGATTCATTTTTAATTAGTCTAAACTGTTGGGTGAATTTTGTGATGTAAAGCTAGAGTGCTCATTCTGGAATGGGTCTTGGTCCAATTCAGCAAAATTCTGAATTATGCAAAAATGCAAACCACAATCATTACCAGTCCAGAGCTGTCAGGGTGCTTCAGCTACACCTAAATGTGGCCAATAATAATGAGACATTCATTTCAGGAAAAAAAAAAATGAAATGATAGAAATACGATTTTTTCACCATTACTATTTACTCATTTCACTTCAATTTTAATGTGCTAATACGACTCATCTTAAAATGAAACATTACCAATTCAAAATGAGCTGTGTACTTGTACATGCTCATATGATTATACTCCTGTTTAACCGTACGTGGAACTGTTTCCATGACACCTCCAGAGAGAATGACTTAACAGCTGCTCTTACTGAGACAGTTTTGTGAACTCAGAATGACTGCTGTTTGCGCATCACTCATAATATTGAGTGTGAAGATATCATTTTAGTGCTGTTTGAAGACATGCATCATTATAATGAAGTCAGTGCTAATGATTCTCTGTTCTCATTTTTTTGGGGGGGGTTCGTTCATTTAAAAAAGCTTATTATGGAGGTTAGTGAGAACCAAATGGCTTCTTAATCTCCCTTAAGGCACATCTCATGGCAAAATAATCCTAAGTGAATGAGGCCAAAAGCAGAGCTTCAGGGAGGCTATTTAAAGCATGCAGTTACATAAAGTCTAGTTAAATATGTATTAAGTGAAATGGGCCTCCACAGCAAACAGAATTAATCAATTAATCATCAACAGGAAGTGAATCCCTTGCACCAAAGGTGGTTTCTGAACAACCACCCCCACCACAGACACACACACACACACACACACACACACAGACACACAAGTAAACAAACACAAACAGGGATTCTATCATTTTACTGTATTTTACAAATAAGATACATACTGAAATTTGAGACATTAAACTAATCTGATTTTTTTTTTTTTTTTTTAAAGGAACCCCTGATGGTCTGTTTGAAGGGGTAAATACAGAGATAGTTCTTGATTTTGATGACACTGCATCTGAAGAACAGAAGCGCAATGGTAGATGCAGAAAAAAGACAGGCAAAACTAAGAGAGCTAGCTAGCTATATACTCAAATTATTCATAGCCACAACAGGGGGCTGGCCCTCTCTCTTCTCAGCTAGAGCTATGTGGAGCTGTCCTTTGCTGGTTAGCAACTAAATGTAACTCATATGTGATGATAGTAAAATGGATCATTCTAGCTACCCATTAAAAGCAATCCCGTTCATAAGGATTTTCAGATGAACAGAACATTCTTATTAATATTTAATTTATTCATTTTTTGGTATACAGAACCTCAATATTCAATGAGGTTTCTTATAATTTAACATAGCCTACTAATTATGACCAAGACCTCGGTAAAAGCAGGGTATGTCTGTACTAAGAAAGAGTATGCATTACTGTGCTTATGCACTTATCCTTGTTTTACAATGATTTATTTACTTGCTATTTTTTGAAAACAACTCCTCAGGTTGTCAAATGTCTGGAATTGTATATAATGTCTTATTGATACACAAAGAGATATAAATATAAGATTCATTTTTGAAAAATATACAACACACTGAGGACAGTAATTGGAGTTTGTAGTCCTGCTTAGTTTTCTATTACATACTTTTCAAAATAAATCCAGTGTCTCAGAAGTGTGCTGCAGTTAGCTGTTGTACTGTGTTTTTGCTGCTTACTGAGCATTTACTACTGTAGCAAATTTTGACACTGGAAGGAAATGTATCTTTCCAATCAAGATTTATTGAATTTATAGAGGATGCTTCCACACACAGATACCACAATTATGATAATATTACACTATACTTGATAACATACAGAAATGAGTGATATCTGCATAAAAGTGTGTTCTGTGTGCAAAAATAAAATAAAAAAAGATACTCACTAAACATGTAAGGCTACGGGGATGGGGGAACATAACAGCATTTACAGCAGTGGCACCCAATAAGAACATAAGATGTTTAATGGCAAGAACAGACCATTCAGCCCACTTAAGTGTCTCTGCTTATCTATGCTCCTGCTACTAACACCTATAAATAGGTCAGCACTGACTCAGAGAATGGGTACTTAACAGGTGTGACTAACTTGCTGTTTTTTTAAAACACTGAAAGCATTTTTGTGGGGATTTTTAATTTTTTTTTTTTACATACACCAGACAAGAGCAAAATAGTCAAGTTTCTGGACACACATTTAACCTTTAACACACATTGCTCTGTGGTGGCAATCATATGAACATGTGTAGGAAATGTATTATTTAATGAGCATATTGAATACTCAGGATACAGATGTTTGGATGGGTTGGGTGAGGCATAAGTTATCTTTATAACCTTTAAAAAATACATACTGGATTCAAAGCTCTTTACAAGTCTACATTGACATTGCATCACATACAATTCCATATAATCCATATTCATACTTTCTAAAAATGGAAAGTCATTTTTCTTAGCTATCTGGGAGAACTGAGAAATTAAGTGAAATAAAATGCTATGAGTTTCTTTTATAGTCTTTAGCTGGTGAAGTGCTGGGACCATGATTCATTTTTAATTAGTCTTAACTGTTTGGAAATCTGACACACGCCTATTTAAGGAGAACCAAAGAGTGTAGGAGCATAGCATTGCTCAACATAATTGAATTTATGACCATGTCATTTTGAGAGCATAACAGAACAACAATTTGACAAAATAATTTATGGAAATTTTGTCCTCAAAATTCCACAGAGCCCAAACAACTGTTTTAAGACATTTCATTATAAATTGAGTAAATAATACATGACAATAGAGGAAATAACTTATCTGGGTTGAAAGGAATAATGAGAATGGGGATAAATACATTACACTTTGCATGCATATAGACAAGTGATTAATCGTATTTATTAGCCAAAACACATTGTAATTAATTAGATTGTTTTAATGATCAAAATTAGCCCAAACTTACATTTTGTAATTGTTAAATTTTATGAACCCAAATTTATTTGATTATGCAGATGCTGGCTATACTACCAAGCTTCCTGAAACATCAAAGTTCTGAGAGAGAGAGAGAGAGAGAAAGACCTTGTCAGAGAAGGGGAAAGGAAATCATGTTTGTCCATAAATATAATTACCACCGACTGTAACTGCCCAAATACAGGAGTTATAATTCATCCGCTTAGAAGTTACCCTTATCCGGCTCTGTGCACAGCTTACATTTCAGATGTTATCTATTTATACAGCTGGATATTTACTGAAGCAATTCAGGTTAAGCACCTCGCTCAAGGGTGCTGGAACAGTCCTTTCTGGTTTTACATACAGTTCCCTAACCAATACAGCACACAACACACTAATCGTAATATACATCACAGGCTGAAAGCTACGCCACGCAGGGGGCAGAACTTTAAACCTATGGATGCAGTCACAACATGCCTCTTCATCTCTTCCCACTAGCTTAAGCTCTTCAGACTGTACGTCAACTCTGAACAGGCTCCTGCAGTTCTCTCCATCTCTGCTGCTTGATCAGCAGTCGGACTGGGACAAATAAATTATTCATAAAGAAAACTTTGGTCATAATTTCTTCTTAGTAGTTCTTCTTAATACTTCTTCACAGAGAGACTTATCCATAAATGCATGGAACACCCTTGCCGAGAGTCAGACACTCTTGGGTCCTTCCAGACCAAAACTGACATGGTGATAGTTTTACTCTCTATTTCAGGCAAATGATATTTCAATATGGACTGAAAAGCCTGATTATCATGTTTGTCTGTGAACCACAAAAAAAAAAAAAAAAAAACAAATATCGCAGAAAAAGCAATAGATGTACCCTGACAATTACAATCGCTGACTTCACATCACAGTTGAGGACATTATTCTGAAGCCAAGGGATTTCAGAGCTCTCCTTACAACACTTTCCCACTTGAGATTTTAAGCATGACAGCATTTTACTGCTGTGTGTTCATTTTTCATGATGTTTCTAATTAATTAGAATGCTGAACAACACACTCTGTGCCGCAAACACAATATTCTGTTGTCTGACCTTTTTTCCATTATAAATTGGAAGTAAGGAATGACGCGTTGATGAATGGATAATGCATTATCATAGCTGACAGTGCGCTTTTGGAAAATTAATGAAGACGTATATTTGGTAAAAGAGTTCAACTTTTTTTTTTTTTTTTTCTTAGCGAAGGGGGTTTTATGTTTTACAAACCCTTCTGTAAAACTGAGTCCATCAGACATACTGGAATTATAAAAATATACAGTTTGGACACACTGTTATTGCAGCTAAATGTCATGATTTTAATGATTGTATTGGTGGGGATATAAGGGGGATTTTTTCCCCCCAAAAATTGAACTTGCACTATGCTCACTGACAAGCTGAAGCAGCTAATGGAAAAACAAACTGCTGAAAAGTGTCAGCATTAGCATGGAGCATGCAAATACATGGAGTATGCATCCAGAAGATGTCTTTTTCTTACTATAGCAGTTATTGGCTGCATAAGAAAGACAATAATGTTAATAAATAAATAAATAAATAAATAAATACATTTATTTTTATGATGTGTAGAGTAAACACATTATGGTGGCCCATTAGATTTTAACTTAAAATTAATTAATTAATTAATTACTGAATTAAACACCTCCACACTCAAAGCTACCAACATCCTCTATTGTAAGAACCCCCATTTACTAATAAAGTCCTTACTTCTTTTAATATTTGGGGAGGGGGGTTTCTAAAATGTGTCAGTGAAGAGGATGCTCCTTATGATGAGGACGACCTTGTTTTTCAGCCAATACAGTAATGTGCGTGCTGTATTTTGCTTGTATGTTTGTTGTTTTTGCTGTGTTTCCAACCTCCCACAGGACCCTGTCAGAAAATTAAGTTAAAAGCTAACAAATTCCCCACAACTCCCCCCAAATTAAATTATAAAGAATGATCGAGAGAATGAATGTATAAATAAATACAAGCATGCCTTATTGTTAACTCAATGTAACAGGAATAGTTCAATAAAATCTGGAATGCATTTTAAGATTAACATGAAGGGCATGCTACATACACATGGTTATGGTGTTCCTTGTCCCAAAGTGAACTTCAAATTATCTCATACGTTATTAGCAATATTGTGTTGCACTGCCTAATTGCTGAAAGATTACGTATTGTTGCTCTATTATTGCCAAGAAAATTTACTGTAGCTGGAATAATTCACTCATGTCCACAGTGAATTATAATGCTAACATGATGGGCATGATACATTGATTTTTTTATGGTGTTTTATGCCCTTAAGTGAACTTCAAATTGTCAAATAGGTTATCGGCCACAATGCTTTGCCCCATCTAATTGCTGAAGACTGCTATGTTGTTGCTTTATTTTGCTCTTCTGTGTTCTTAGACTGAGATGAGATGTTTTCCTGAATTGACACTGTATCTATAAGGATCTAATTGCTGTTCGAGTGCGTCCAAGTTCCATATAACTCATAATAACTTCTCTAGCACGATTCCTTTTAAAGGCTTGCTCAAAATCAATTTTCAAGGTCTTTATTAAGTTGACATTGCAGCAAATGGAATCCTTGCAGGACTGAGGAAAAAAAAATATATTTTCTGACTGTCAGGTTAACCAGAGATACATGGACCGCATTTGTTTGCATTGTGCCTTTTCCCAGTGAATATGTCATTGGTATATTTTGGCATGATTCAGCCTGTGAGTGGCAGATTATTACAGGGAGATAACGAGCATGCAGGTGGTAGCCAGCCAGTGGGTGTCAACCCTGTCAGGGGATTTGGCAACATATAAATAAATAAATAATCAATTGAATGTATAAATGTGCGTGCATGCGTGCGTGCATGTGTGTGTGTGTGTGTGTGTGTGTGTGTGTGTGTGTATGTGTGTGTGTGTGTGTGTGTGTGTGTATGTGCACACAGTGCCCCTGATTAAGTAGAATAAAAACATGATGGAATAAAGAAGTTTACTAGTTTAAATGTTTTCATATTAATGTTATTTTAATAGGCAATGCACATAGTAAAGTGAAATTGTTCATGAATGATGGATTTTATTCATGCATTAATAAACTGGTAGTAAGAGGAAAAGAACAAAGCAAGGAACTAAACACTGCACAGTTTTATTTTATTTGATAATCAGGCATATATATATATATATATATATATATATATATATATATATATATATATATATATATAGTAATATGTTGGATTATAATATGTTCATTTTAGCTTCTTTCAGCTTGAAATAGAACAAAAATGTTGATGAGAGTCGTGCAGTTGAATGATCAGATAAAAGTGTTTACAGCTTAGATGAAACCCAAAAAAGCCTCTTGATTCCCAAGCTGGCACCATTGTCACTTGTACTTTGTCACTTTTAATTTTCATGAATACAGAGTTATCAGGAGATTGGTATGAGGAGATAGTTCACTTTGGGCTGAGGTCTTGTTGCCACCGCGCTAGTTACATTTGCATGCGTTTGTCACAAAAGCGAAATCACAGGCACTCAGAAGTCAACGCCTTGGGGTGAAGGGGACCTTATAAAATATACAACTGTTTGAATGGATTGTAAGTAGGGGTAATTATGTCTCTTTCTACAAAAAAAACTGTCAGTTTTTTTTTTTTTTCAGGCACAGTTGTAATTTCCCTGTTCATGTGTACTATTAAATGCTAATACCAAAGACTTGCTTTAAAAGTGCTATTGTGGAATGTGATTAAGTATCTATTTATTTCCCAACGGAGTATTTAGTCCAAAATACCTGCTAAAATTTCCAGTTGAAAGAGAAATGTTCTGCTCTGATTATAATTGTTAGATCACCATCACGCATTTGAAATGATTTCCTCCCCTTCAGAATATAATATGCTATTTTAGTTTTGCCCTTTGAATTTTAAATGTGTTTTTTTCCACTACCTTTTCTTTAGTTACTTACAGCACCCTACCTACTTTACAGGTTTCTCCTCCAAGCCTAACACAAAACCCCAAGCCTTATATCTCATTAAATTCAATTGACCCTTGCATGACAGTGGATTTTACATTTGTAGATTTTGCAAAGTAACCATAATTATTTAATCTTTGCTTGATACAAAATCTAAAAGAAATGTGATTTTTTAAAATAAAAGTAAGGAAATTCCACAGAGGTATGTCTCAGCTTGACAAATGAATTGGGGCATGGCTAGGATGTATAGAGTGCTGAGTTACCATTACTTCACAGTGTAATAAGGTTACATATGGGAAGTGCCAGGTGAAGTTCTGAATAATGGGGCAACTGCCCAAAGATACGCAAGATCTTGTGCAAACATTTCAACATATTTTAACACACTTTATTTAAAACTGAAATTAACAAAAACACAATACATGTAAAGCTATGCAGTATATTCACAATAATCAAGAAAATGCAATAAATAATGGATAAATGAAGCCACATGTATTCAATCATGTTCATATGGGCAAATTATACTCTAAATTCATCCATTTCTTTATTGTACATATTTACTACAAAAGTGGTTTATATATCAAATGTTATGACACAAAATGTAACACAAATGAAAGCTCATCCAATACCATCTTCCACTAAATCCACTTAAAACTGCCTTTCAACATAGCCCTTTCTTTAGCATGATTTGTCATGATATCCCCTACCTAACAAAGCAAGTGCAATCCTCAAATTCACTTCCCCACAGCCAACAGCTGTTTTTGACATTACATGCCCAACAGTCCACAGTAGGAGAATGAGCACCAGTTAGAGGATGGTATGAGAGGCCCCTTGAGACATAATTCATACTCGGTCTCACACACAGCATCATAATCTCACACATACACCACTATACTCTTACACAAACACTACTATACCCTCTTACATGCACTATCATACTCTCATACGTACACCACTATACCCTTTCACAAACACTACTATACTCTCTTACATGCACTATCATACTCTCATACGTACACCACTATACTCTTACACAAACACTACTATACCCTCTTACGTGCACTATCATACTTTCTTTTATTTACTATCATACTCTCATACACACAGCACTGTTCTCTCTTGCACAGAGAACTATAGCTACTTATACACACATTATATGCTTGCATGATAGTCTGTGTAACAGAGGATAATAATATATGAATTATTGAATCATATTTATTTTGCCGCGGATCTGGTTTTTATTTAACCCCCCGCTTAGCCGCTTAGGCTAATAAATATGATTCAACCTTATTCAATGAACTCACCTCTTCCTTGACTTTGAAGCCCATCCACCGAAATACTGCTGAGTTTGATATCGAGGGCGCATCACTTGGTTCACATTAAGGCTGGCTCCAGACAAAGTGCCACTGGCGCTAACTGATAACGTTACACCTGATGATCCGGCTCTGAAGATCAGCCGCATTTCTTTCTCCACTGCCACGTTAGAAGAGGCCCCTGTAGATGGCTGTCAGGGGTGTACTGAAATTCAGCCCTGGACTTATCCGCCCGGGGTGGGGTGGTGCTCGGGAATTAAAGTATATTTTGCTACGATTCTCAAGTTCTGTCTACAACTGAGACTACCTCTTAATTAGTTAATGTGCATGGACTTTACAAACGGTTATATTCATCTGAATATACGTCACGTAACAAGGTTTATATCATCGCGTATCATATGCAGCTAGCTAGCTAGGTACAACTTGGACATCAGCGGTCCTGAAGTTCCCTTTAACCCGCTAGGTAGCCAGCTAGCTAGCTTGCCTTGATAATGGCACACAGCTAACATTGAAAACTTGTCTCGTTTTATTTAGTGCTAATTAAAAAACAGCGGTGACAATGCATTATTTTACTTAGGTTAGATGAGCGCGTTGTTGGTAAATTTATGCAACTAATCTCTGTTTGAACTAATCGTGACGTAACTTTGTCAAAGTAAAGGATTACAAACGAACGTGTGTCGTTGAAAACTGCTCTGCAACATGCCTTAACAGCGAAAGCATTCATGAAATTATGGTATCTTGTTATTGAAATAAACGTTCATTTCTCAGTCCTCCCAATTGAACCATTTCATTAGATGGTAAGCGCACAGAGAGGGCCGGTAAAAAACTTCATGGATTTTCTTACGGTCCACCGGCCCACCGGGATTTGTCCCGGTATGCCCGATGGCCAGTACACCACTGATGGCTGTCGACTCTGATCCAACATTTCTGACATTGTGATAACGGTTGGAGAGTTTAAAATGTTGTTTAAGAGGCCCATGGCTTCATTGAGTCGCTCCCGGTCCACCCTCTTCTCATATCAATCATGATTGGGAAGGCGGGCCATGTCCGTGAAATCCCGCTTCTTCTATAACCAATCAGGAATTGAGAATTTAAACCTATTTCCGTTTCAATCAAACTCGCTTCCGTTTCAACCAAACTCTCTCACACAAACAACTATTCTCATTCACATATCCTTACATTCACTATCATTCTGTTTCAAATATAATATTATTCTCTCATACATATATTAGATGTTTTGTTTCACATACACTACTAACTTCATTTACATATACAACCATACTTACATACATATATTATTATCCTGTTACACAGACTATCATGCAAGCATATAATGTGTGTATAAGAGGCTATAGTTCTCTGTGCAAGAGAGAACAGTGCTGTGTGTATGAGAATATGATAGTAAATAAAAGAGAGTATGCTAGTGCACGTAAGAGGGTATAGTAGTGTTTGTGTAAGAGTATAGTGGTGTACGTATGAGAGTATGATAGTGCATGTAAGAGGGTATAGTAGTGTTTGTGAAAGGGTATAGTGGTGTACGTATGAGAGTATGCTAGTGCATGTAAGAGGGTATAAGTAGTGTTTGTGAAAGGGTATAGTGGTGTATGTATGAGAGTATGATAGTGCATGTAAGAGGGTATAGTAGTGTTTGTGTAAGGGTATAGTGGTGTATGTGTGAGATTATGATGCTGTGTGTGAGACTGAGTATGAATTATGTCTCAAGGGGCCTCTCATAGGATGGACTCATCTCTCATTGAATACAACGTAGCAACTCTTATGTACTTAAAGAGTAGCTAGAGGGTGCTGGTGAGTCACGTGATGAGGAACCCTGGCCAATGTAAAGCCACCCTCCTCATTAGAATGAAAAGAATTATGTTCCACCAACCATAATCAGATAAACACACTGCCCTGGCTTGATGTCCCTGACTGTAGGGCTTAATCTACACTTAGACTGAGCACGTTTATTAACCAAGTCACATGGGAAACTATGTGGGTGCCTCAGTCTGATTATTGTTTTGTTGATTACCACAGCTGACAATGTACAGGCCTGTGATTCCTTTGATTTCCCAATTTTTGAAACTCTTTGCTCAAATGTCAGTTGGTAGAATTTGTTCATTGTGAACAATCTTGACATGCCTCTGAATATCCACTGTAAGACCCTCATGCCCAGCATCAGACTCAATCTAAAACAGATTTGAAATGTGCGCAATTGCTCTTGTTTGCTTTTGTTTATTTCTCTATTTTGTTGCTGTTTAATCAGGGGAATGGAAAAAAAATCTGGAGGGCACTGTATGGACACTGTCTATACGAACATAATAAAACTTTATTTGCTAAATAAGTAAGGAATAAAGAATAAATGTCTGTTTTTGTGTGTCTGAATCCTGTCACTTAAAGTTCTTCATGAGGACTCACTGCCTGCGGCGCCTGCCTCATTGGGAATAGGATGGAGAGGAGCTGGTCATTTCATGGGCTGTGGATGTCTAGACACTTTCTCTCAAGGCATTGGGGCACAATATTATTCATGGTTAGGAGATGCACAACTGTCAAACAAAGTCTTGTTATTATTTAGGATAAAGTCCTTTCACTCTGAGAAATTGCATTGTTTCTAATGTCCGCATGGTTGAAGCCTCTTCAAATGTGAAACACTTTAAGTGTGCCTTGATATATGTATACATTTCATATATTTGTTTTGTTCATTTTTGTTTGTTTTTTTATGTATGGAAATGGCTGCAGTTAGGCAACCCCCTGAATGAAAAATGCTCAGCACTCCATTGAATTACAATAAATTAATACAAAAACTGTGCTTCAGTCAGTGTAGGGTAATTTGGTTTTAAACTGGTGTCCTGAGAGTGAAGCTTGCTAACAAAGAGTATACACTGTGTAACGCATAACATACTTTTTGTTTCAGCTCATTTTGCCTTCCCTTATAAACCTGTGTCCGAAAACTTGTTCAGAACTGGACCTCACCCCAAAACGAGCTGTTAATTGCAAACAATACTTAAATATATTATTTTCAGAAGCAAACAATATTGACCAATTTTGTTTTTATGATAACGTAATTCTCTGCATAAACTTTTCCTATTTTTAGGAAGCACAGACTTGATATTCACCTTTTTTCAACTTCACATGCACTTGGGACTTGCATGAATGCGTATATATTTCCCTTCACCAGAATTAAAATAGTAAAGTAAAGATTAAAACAAAACCAGCTGCATGGTAAGGCATTTTCCATATTGTAAGGATATGACAATTGTGAAATGTAATAGTAATTACATATTGCATATTGGAGTTGCAGTTACACATTCACTTCATCAGTGTATTAGACATAATTTAAAATGTCACTGTAGCATCTGAGCAGTATCAGTCAGAGAGTGTCCCTCTATTTTGTGGCTGTATAATTGTGGCTACCACAAAAACACCCATTATGCTGCATTGTGGATTTTAACTGCACATGGGTTGGGATTCCATTGTTTCAGATAAAAAGCGCATCTGTACTGCAGTGGAGACATTAACCAGCAGAACAGGCGTGGTCTGTTTCCCTGTGCTGAGTCTTGTCTGTACATTGGGACAGACAGTTTCAGCTCTTTCCATTCCAATCTCTTTTTTTCCCTTCAGTAGAGGAGGGAGCTGGGACAAAAGCCTTGGGATGATCCTTCATTTCAATCTGTTTTAGGATGCTGGCAGCCCTCCGGCTCAACCTTAGTTCTGTCAGAGTATGATGTCAGCTCTTTCACCGAAAAATGTCAGGACTGATGTTTGCATTTAACAGTGCTGACTGAGATGCAGGGATGCCATTTTTGTCCTAAAGTGGATGCCATAGACTGGATGGAAGCCCCTGACACAATGCCCTGGGCTTTGGACATGTCCAAGAAGCACTAAGCTCAAGCTGCCTTCATTTGGCATGACTTGTGTCATGTTAGGCGACCATATAAGGATAGGATGATATTAGCTCAATGTTGCCTTTTAGGTGGTTGCTACATGCAGTATATAAGTGTACTACACTTTTTTTGTGCTCTGCTTTATTTTCTGTTCTGCCAAAATAATTATCGAATAATGGTGAACTTTAACAAGGAATTGGATCCCTTTGAAATTTGAAATAACTTTATACAATGATTAACCCTATAAGAACACATAATGCATAAATTGTGGCAATTTGGTTCAAGGAGTTTTTAATCGATTAATCAGTTTGATTGTCTCCACTTGTTTGACAGACTGATTAATAGATTAGCAAGATACTTCAGATGAAATATCTAAATATCCATCTGAATACATGTACATTTACATTTTTCGATGGCTAATGCTACTACTATTAATACTACTACTACTAATAATAATAATAATAAGAAGATAATAATAATATTAATAATAATAGCAATAAGCATAATAATAAAAATAATAACACATTAGCCTGATGTAAATATGTTCCCACCAAGGAGAATTTCTATGAACTATGTGTTGCTTAATGCCAATCTATTATTCTGGCCAGACTGTACCTGTTCTCCTGTTGTCATCCTTGCCTCATAAATTGCTGTGGGTAAGACCAGAATAAAGAAAGGATCATGTTGCTCAATGGACTTCCTTGTAAAGATCATCCCTCATGCATAGAGAGAAAAGAAGGAGGGCTCACAGTCAGTAAACAGCATGGTGAGCTCCTCTCTCTCCCCAGCCACCTGTTTATGCAGTCATGGCTTCTTTCCACCCAAGTCACACAAACAAGATTTACACTCACACATGCCAAGCACATAGGGGAATTTCATTAAAACTTTATCCATTAACTAGCATCAATAATTCTCTCCTCTAGTCCTGGTACGTTTGCCATAATCTATTTTCCTATGACAGTGAACAACCAGTGTCTATGGCTACAGCATGTTGCTACCAATATGATTTTTTGATTGAAATATGACCAACCACATTCTATTTACAGACACATTTCAATAGTATTTAAATACTGATTACAAGACCTTAAATGACTCATTTCTGAATAGCTGTTGATTTCAACCATTAATATTTCAGTAGTTGAATGTCTGTAATGGGATAATAAATATTTGTCAAGGAAATGAAGGAAAAGTGTTTGATTGGCTATATCAAGGGCATATCAAGTAGACATTCCTGGCTTCATTCTTTATCCTTAGTTTAAGTGTGACTGAAATTGATATGGATCTGTTCTGTCCTCTGCCAGGATATGGAGTGAAGTTGGTGCAGTATTGTGGGAAAATTGTTCTTATTTAAATTCAGTATGAAGTATTAAGTTTGATTTGCATGTGTGGTGTAGGGTTGTGGTTAACTGTTAAACAAACATTTAAGCAAAATGGTATGTGTAATGGTATTGCTAAGAGAACAATACATCTCAATAAAAGCTCCTAGAAGGTTTCTCTTAAAGTTGGAAAAGAGATTAGCTTTAATTGTGTTAATAATGAAAGCTATTTTCGAAAAAGATTATAATTCTTTTTTCTGTAGATGACTATTAAGAGTAAGAGAATAAATCTGTAAAGCACTTACAGAATTACCCATTATTCCAAAAGTTCATAAAAAGAGGATTATCTTTTTGCTCCATCATTAACTATTGCTTAACAAGTAAGCACCACAGCCCTTCGTTGTGATCCCAGTTCACCCAAAAAACAAACAAATGAAGGATTTAGATTTTTGTGACATTTAGGTATGCTTGTATATAAGGGAGATGCTAGACTTCAAAAAAGGCTGAAAATGGTATTTCTTGTAGGTTATTGCAAAAGAGGGAAAATACACAGACAGCTTCATCAAGAAAATGAACAGAACAGACTGCTTCAGCGTGCGGTGGAAGGATCGGTGTCCTTAAAATAGCTGCCTTCCCTCTGAACCCTAATCCACTCATGCCTGATAAATGAAGCCTTTATCAATGTGAAATTTGGATGGATATGTGTGCTCTCCTTTTAGTGAAATTAGGCTCTTATTGAAGGTGCATATATACACACACACACACACACACACACACACAGATGGATGACAAATTAAAGGAAAACCCTGAATAAATGAGTGGAGAATCGTAACAAATGCAGATGCTTCCACATAGGTGTACAGCATGTTACAATTAAGCAATTAACATCCAATCATGCTCTGTGGCATGTACAAAAATGCTGAGCAGGCCCAGTTTATCTCGATTTTGGATCAACATGGCAAGAGAAAAAGATCTATTTGATTTTGAAAAAAGGCTCATTGTTGGGGCACGGATGGCAGGAGCTTCAGTCACAAAGACTGCTCAGCTGGCTAGTGTTTCAATAGGAACAGTGACTAAAGTGACATCTGCATTTAGATTTATGGGAAAGACATCAGTAAATAGGGTCAGAAATTGTGGTCGACAGCGCACATTCAATGACCGTGATGCTCGTGCAGTAGTGCGATATGTAAGGAAAAACAGAAGAGCAACACTTCCTCAGGTGACTGAGAATGTCAATGCAGGACGTGATCAGACTGTGTCAGCAAGAACAGTCCGTCGACAATTACATAGAGAGGAATATTATACTAGGGTTGCAGTGCACAAACCCCTCATTACAAAGATGAATGCACATTTGAGATTTCAGTCGTGCAAAAACCATAGGCACTGGTCTCCAGAGATGTGGAAAAAAGTGATATGGTCAGATAAGTCATCCTTCACCATATTCTTGACAAGTGGGCTAGTGCATGTGTGGCATACACCAAGAGAACGGTACAGACCTGAATGCTTGACCCCTACAGTGAGGGCATCCGGTGGCTCTGTTATGCTGTGGGGGGCATTTTGCTGGCATGGTTTGGGTCCACTTGTCCCCTTAGAGGGAAGGGCCACTGCAAATCAATACAAAGCTGTTCTGAGTGATCACCTTTATCCTATGATGAAACATTTCTATCCTGATGGGAGTGGTCTCTTCCAGGATGACAATTCCCCCATCCATAGGGCACAAGGGGTCACTGAATGGTTTGATGAGTATGAAAATGATGTGAATCATATGCTATGGCCTTCGCAGTCACCAGATCTCAACCCAATTAAACACCTATGGGAGATTTTGGACCGACCTGTTAGACAGTGCTCTCTACCACCATCATCAAAACAGCAAATGAGGGAATATCCTTTGGAAGAATGGTGCTCCATCCCTCCAGTAGAGTTCCAGAGACTTGTAGAATCTATGCCAAGGCGCATTGAAGTTGTGGGAGTTGCTTGGAATATTTAATAATAGCTGTTTGGTAAGGAGGAGTTGGATACATGATGAGATGTGGGAAGAGGACTAAATTAGACATGAGAACACATCCTTAAACCTGATACAAAGCCATTATGTACATTTAGGTTGATCTCACGCTGCATGTTATATTGGGTAAAGTACTCAAAATACCTGAACAAACTGCTTATTCCTGATGAAGGGGGCTGGAGACAGCTAAGAGATCAAATTAGCACAGTTTTAAATGCCGAGGAGCTTTGTAATGTATGATTAGTAGAATGTTCAGAGCTGCTGCTTGTCAGGCAACACTATGTAGGTGTTGAGAGGAAAAAAAAAATCATTCTCACCGTGATTTCCTTTCTGTTGCATTGCATTGCAGTACTGGTTAAATACAGTAGTTAGAGATTGAACTTAAATTAAAACCCTTATATATATTTAACAAGTATAGTTTTTAAAGAGGAAAACCAAAAGGACTCAAACAGCTCATATCACTGTGTCAGTCTGCCTGACACAGAAAAGAGAACATTATCAATGGTGTAACTTTTATATCTCATTCTTATCAAAAACACTGAATAATGTCTTCTATTTAGCTTGTCCACCTGGGTAGCATAAGAGCTGTGAATATGTTGCTTGGTGTTGTGTATAATAATGGCTGGCAAAAACAATAAACTTCCAATAATATACTCATGCTGGTGTGGGTTAGTTACAGTAAATCCTAGGAAGAAGAGTAATATTAATGGATATAAAAGAGCTGGCTATTTCCATTGTCATTGCAAAGATCCATTGGTGACCCACATACCGGTAAAGCTTGGAAAACACACCCTACAGTTGGTCAGAAGCCATTTGTCATCGACCATCGCCTGTAGACACCCTGGTTTGCAGAGTTTGTTCTTCATGTGCAGACACAGAACCTATTCATAAATGAGCCAATATCCATAGTCTGGGCTGTGAATTCCAGTGCAAAATCAAAGATTGTCAGTAGACCCTGAGCGACTACCCCACTGGCATACCTCAAATGGCCGTCCTGTATGTATGTGTGACCAGCTCAAGACAATACTACAGACAAGAGGGTGAAGTTCTTTGGTATAACTATTTGATGTGACACAGACATTTTATGAACAACAGTTACGTACTATATCCAAGAGTACAAAGACATACCATTTCAATGACAATGCATGATATTGGATGGTTTTGTCATTTTGAACTTTGACCCAACTGATTTGATGAAACTAAAGCAAATATTCAAAATTAAAATAACCTAAGTTATTAATAGCTTTGAATTACAGGTAGCAGTGTAGCGTAGTGGTAAGGAGCCGGACTCGTAACCAAAAGGTTGCTATTTTAATTCCAAACTAGGGTACTGCTTCTGTACCCATGGGCCAGGTGCCTAACCCAGAATTGCCTCAGTAAATATCCAACTGTATAAATGGATGAAATGTGAATATTTTAACCTCTGTAGGTTGACCTGGATAACAGTGTCTGCTAAATGCCAACAATATAATGTAATGAATTATGCCTTAATGAGCATAGAATTGTCCATACATCTTGACAATGATTTTGCTTTGTGAGAAAGAAAAAAAAATCCAACATTTGGTCCATCCAACATGAAAATTTTCTGCACTCGTGAGCACATTGCCGTCTGCATGGATTCACATAATATATAAACACTGCTATGAAATATGACAGCAAATCACTGACAAAAACTGAACAAAAAAGGAAATTAAAGAGAACATTGATCATACATTATAGATTATCTCAATAAATAACAATCTTCACTGTGTATTGACAGCTGGAAGTTTTGGAACACAGATTATTGATTGAAGTGTAACATTCTGAAGTATGATTGCCTGGAGCAGTTCCTTCATCTGCATCTTCAGAGGACATTCTCATCAATGGGTTTACACACGGACCAGAAGTGAAGGCTTCGTGATTCCATGAATGGACAAAATGTTAAGGAGTAACCGCTCTCTTGTATGCATAATGTTTTCATTAAAATCTCTCAAAGAGCCTCTTATGTTATTACCTGGACTGCTGCCAGGTGTCCCCTGTAGTTTCCCTTTCAGGCTTGGCTAGAGCTGTGCTGCGCAGTGTGGTCAGGGATTGTGTGATGCAAAATGAGTCAAAAAAGGATACAAAGTAAGTGTATTTCAATGGTTTATGAATGACAAAATGAGTAAAGCGTGTCAGTATGCCTAGTTTGAATTTCACACAATTTCTCTCTTTATGATAATGGATATTATTAATAATAATAGTAGCAGTAGTAGCATGTACTTTAACGTGATCTGGTGATCATCTCAGATGCTGAATGATCCATTTCTTAAACACATTCTGGTCCTGTGCAGTCTTGCATATTTATGCTGTCTTTGAATGCTGACACACTGCTGGAGAAGCGATAAGCATGCATTTGCATTGCAATTTGTAGCAAAAAAAGATGAGATGAGAGGAGATTATTGTGGCATTTCACCGAAAATAAATCAGAAAGGGAGGATGAAATGTCTAAGAATGTATTATTTTAACAAAATCTGGAAGTGATGTAATAAATCAAGCCAGCTCTTTGTTGGGGAGTTAAATGTGATTGCTTGCATGTCCATACACAACAAGCCGTGCCTTATTTGAGCTGATCCTATTTGAGTGTGCAGTCAAACTCCTTTTACCTAAGGGCCAGCAGGGGGAAGTCTTCCCACTGGACTAAATAGAAAGGCAATGTGTTAGTGTGTAGATGCCGTCCTTCGAATGAGGCCAAGGTCCTGTCTCTTTATTATTAAAGATCTCATGGCATGTACAGAGCACAGTATTTCCCTGGCTCTCTCAGAGTCTGGCAATGTAATCATCTCCGAACATGGCTAAATACAGTATATCCCTCTCTCTCCACCGTCTCTGTTGAATATTCTCACACAAAATGGATGCCATGAATCTTCCAGGAAGGTGTTATACTTTAAAAAAATAAGAATTGCACCGTGTGTGTGTGTGTGTGTGTGTGTGTGTGTGTGTGTGTGTGTGTGTGTGTGTAATGTTATCTTTGTCAGGAATACACATGCAATATTAAATATGCAGCAAGAAAAAAAAACACCATGTTTGAGGATAAAAAATATCCAGTTTGAAGATGGTTGACAATATTCACTTCAATAATAAATTGTGATTGTCACATTTTATTTATCTTGATTATGGACTTTGATCATACTTTATTACATATGTCCTTGCTACCTCAAATAAAGCAGACAGTAATAATAATTAAAAAATACTCCAGTTCAAATGTTTTTTTCTGGCAGTGCTGTAGGCCTTGTCTTTTCTTAGCCTCTCAGAAATGAATGGAAAAGCCAATTCTATAGGTGTAGAAACATTTCAAGTTTGAAATAATAGAATATTACTGTCTGGCCTGTGTTCCATGCATAATTTTCAGATGAAGTGCTAAAAGTGACCAGATGATATCGACCTACCCAGGGTGACCCAGTTTCATTTTTCAAGCTGCTAAAATTGTCCTCCATCACTGGTATGATTTAAGTAACAAGGACGGCCTTTTCTTATATCTCATCTATGTTGATTAAATCCACTTTTAAGGGATATGTCACTTTGTCCCTTTTGCGGAACTAGTTCAGTATTCATTATTAAGCGCCTCAGCCCTGTCCTATTGGCCATATTCTGTAATTTTCTGTCTTTAATTTTCTATGCACTGTTGACCCTCTTTATGAGACTTTTGTGGAGCCAAGTGTATATAGTTATATAAGTATGTTTGAAGGTTCACACTGAAACAGCAAGTGCATGTTAACAATATCACAATGTCATATGTGAAGACATTTGAAATATAAAGTAAAGCATTGAGGGGCCACTGTATGTCCCATATAACAGCCTGTTTAACCTTGTGCCCTTTATCAGAGCTTCTTTTTTCTGAGTTAATATCCCCTTCTCCTCTTCATAGTATACTTTCACCTTGTGAATGTGAAAAAAAAAATGACGGATTCTTTCGTCACAGAATAATCAGAACCATTGTCCCTAGACAGGATCAGACCACCTTTTGAAATCCATCTGTAACACATCCGACACAACTTAAAAATGGTTCTTCATTGAAATGCAAAGCCTATTGTTAAATTCTAATCTCACTTTATATCGGAAGAAGGTGTCATCTTAAGGCATTCATTTGGAAAAAAAAATGTACTAAGACACCATAGTATTACTGATAATATTCATTTTAGATGTAATTCAACCAGCACACAATTTCTCAAATAACAGTTTTCAAGGAAGTATAGATTTTTTTTCCTGCAGAAAACAGACTACATTCATCTGAGATTTATAAGACCTTAAAATAGGAATGGCACATTGATGGCTGATTTTTATTTCCTAATATCCAAGGAAGACAATGTAATACCATTGAACTCACAGCTATACTGTAGCACAATGCTATAAAAAACATCTGGTGCATTTTCGTATGTAGAGATCAGCTTTTCTGCTCAGAAAATAAATGTAATTCTTTATTGAAACACATTTTCTGTGTATGAACTACTTTAATCAATCTGAGAATTCTAGTTGTCCAGAGTAATTAAGGAAGGGAGTCATGTAACTGAGTTATATTGCAGTTTAAATTCCAGATGGTTAATCTGCTGTAATACCTTAAACAAGGTATGCAAACTAAATTGTAATTTAGTACATAATTAGCAGTAACAAATGGATAGTATGTTAAAATGTAAGCCAGATATGATACATTCTCCTAGGTATGGGAATAAACAAAAGATAAAAATAAATACTTAATAACTTATTATAAACAATGATTATACTGTGAAACCATTGGGGATGATGTACATTGTTTTGTGTCTGACTTTTCAGATAGAAAGAAAAATGAAAACTGATTCCTGAGTGGGGCCACGAGACCCCTCTGAGGTTTTGCATGGTCATGCCAGCTGCATTGAGTGACCCTTTTATGTTTAATTTGCCTAAAATGGACCACTCTGTGGTGTTTCCATGGCAATGAGGTCTACATTAAGCATGTGATACACTTATAATATATATTTTTTTATTGGCTATTCTCATGCATAATATGTTGCCACCACACTGTCACTACATATTGCCATTACCTAGCAGATTGCTATTTCCTTTTTAAAGCTGTGCAAAGATTACTGCTCATGTACATGTATAACATATTCTTAACCGCATTCAGTGATTGTACATTACATAGATAAGACTTTCCTGTTAGTAACCACAAATTCACAAATCGTTCTTCTCTTGATGCAGAGTCAAAGTCATAACTTTACCAAAAGCAAAGTCCATGCTCTCTCTCTTTCAAAGCACACACATCGGTTGAATTGAGGTGTCACCTTAAGCATGGTCTTCAGATCACATTACTCAAAATCACTTTCTTCTACAAATAAATATGTTGTATTTTCAGGGAGAGATATGTTTGGATGGACATTAAGGAACTACATGTATCACAAATCCTCCTTACTTTGGTTGGCTGGCACAGACACATTTCTACTTATCAACCAAAGTTAGAACATTTTTTGGAAAGCTGACATGTTGATGTTTCATGTTCTTCTAGCTGCTGTTTAACAGTTTATGCTGGAATTGGTAACATGTGAATGAAATATCAGTGGTTTTGGAAAGAATAGCAAAAGGTTACATTTAAAAGTAACCCTTGGTGCTTCATTGTTCTCACTCGCCACTGTATCTGAAACATATCCAAGATATGTTAAGACTTACAGTAAGTCACACTCAGAGCAAGTATTTAATACTGCTGTTTTTGACCCAACTTAGTTGTGTTAGCAGGGTAAAAGGTAACTGATATTGCTGATGATGTGCATTCAATTACATTACATTGTTGTCATTTGGCAGACGCTTTCGTCCTGAGTGGCTTAAATAGGTTTCAATTTTATCCATTTTACAGCTGAGGAAATTGTGGATGAAGTATTGTGGCTGTGGTGGCTGTGAAGCATGAATAGATGGAGCCTAAGAAGCATCAGAAGGTGGAGCTGGCCGAAGAAGAGACCCCTAAAGTCGGTGAGTGCACCTTTGCTACCTTGGACTCGTGCCATTTTTTTGTGTTTTTTTTTTTTTATTTCTTTGAGTATTTGTTCACCAACAACACACACTTAGGTTATACTAACTATTCCCTTTACAGACATCTGCAGTAAATCAAAGTATTTCTAGCCAGGGATAGCACTACTAAGGACAGAGGGGAAGAAATAGGCTAACATATCTTCATTGTTGAAAGGCACATACAAAAGGTTGTACACACTGTCACCGACAAGTTCCATCAAACAAACAATATTTCCATAGCCGAATCACAGAAAATTCACTACAGAAAAGTTATCCTGTGGGGTTACTAATGCTCACTGTTCAGGTCATTCAGACTCTGACAAGCTCCATAGAAGGACATACCTACTAATAACCTACTAATAATGCACACTATTCCATTCAATCGGATGTAATCTGTGGTGCTTCTGTGATTGGTGCCATTTTACAACCCTTGTAATGACTCCTTTTTCTGAGGGTTAGTACAAGCTTACTTAAAACTGTGACTGCCTTGACAATCTGTACAGTGCTAAAACAATGCTCCTCTGGAAAGCTTACAAGAAAAGAATACATTTACAATGAAATCCTCAGGTTGGTGTGAATTAATACATTGATTGAATGCATTAACTCACGTTTATTGCAATCAGTCTTGTATTGGTAGTTGTGGTGGATTCTCAGCTTTTGAATTTGTAAAGACTAAAAAGTGAGTATGCACAAGACAGTGGTAAGCAACAGATTTCTGCTTAATGAACTAATAAAAAGTTCCTACCAAGGGACCCACCTTTTGGTTTTAAGCTCAGTACTGTTTGAGGCAAATTGTTTCTACCAAAATAGCCTGGTTGGATTGTGCTGTACCCATATACTGATTCTTTCAAATCTTCCAAAGTTTGATTTTCTATCAAATCTTCCCTCACTCAGTTAACAATTCCACATGCTTTGTAATTTAAAAAAGAAGAAAAAAAAAGCCAATCTGAAGTCACATTTCAATTCAATGCCAAATACAAAACCATAAATTGGAATGAAAACAAAATAAGCTGTGAACAGCAATATCGCAACATCTCCCTCATCAATTTGTGAAAGGACTGCCCTCAATTTACTCATTGTAATCATGTTAAATAGAAAAAGGCCTTTGTACAGCGGAAGCTGGTATGCCCACACTTAAGGTAGAGTCTTAGTTGCAGACGTTTATGCATTATCTGACAGTACTGAGAAAAGAGAAAGCCCTGACTTTTGTTGCCATGGAAACTAGATTTGCTTAAATGACCTGTAATAACATTTCGAAGAAGGAAGTAATGTTATCACTCCATGCACTGAGAGCTCAGTTTTCAGACCTCTATTAGATAACAGGTTATGTACATAGTCAAGACAAGTTTTCCTCAGAATACTCCAGTTGAAAAGTAACAAAAACTTTGTGGTTATTATGTATAGAGAGAGAGAGAGAGAGAGAGGTATGTGTGTGTGCCATTATCTACATCTACATCACATCATATCACATTTCTTTCTCTGTCTGTTGGTCAGCTGGTCAATGTATTTTATCCATGCCGCTTTGTGATGTTGCTTATCACAGAGTAAGTCGATTCACACATTTTAGTAATTGTTTTTTCTTTCTTTTTTGTCTGAAATACCAGTTTCCATTCATTTAATGTTTTCCTAGATTGGTGATTTTAATAGCTGATTGATACTCCTGATGGTTATTGTTGTGTGATGCAAAACAGAACTACAACAGCAAAAAATTAAAAACAATCTCATGTTTAATTCTCTGTGGTAACGACCAAGCACACTGTATTTAGATTGAATCTGACAACCGTCTTCCTCTTTGTCTTCATTTTAATCATGTTATGCAAATGGAAAAAAAAACTGCCCAGCATTAGGAATGTTTTGTGTTAAAATTAAAATGTTGAAATGCATATGCATTAGCATCTTAGTGTTACTCTAAAGAGGACTGAACAAGACTGCCTTGAAGGCAACAATTCATGCAAGATGAAAATGATAAGATACAGCCAATATCTATGAATCCCTGAACGATGCGTAAAAGGAAATGTCATTTCTCGGCCTATAAACCTAAGTTAGCGTCTGGGTGGTAAATATCCAACTGTGTGAACAATTCCTAATTGCTACATTGTGATTAGGGATTCCTCCAACAGAGATATGAAGTTAGGAATATATTGAGTTGGGAAATGAGGCCTCAGAAACCTAGATTGAGAATGAAAGGAGGATAATTTGTAGATTTTTAATGATTATGGAAATGAGAATGCCATTCCAAAAATGCTCACCTTCTACCTTTTATTTCTCTTGACATATTTTGCAAGTCTGCCATTTCAGAATTTAGAACTGAAAGCCTTTTCTATTTCCTCAAACATTTCTCATTCAAAATAAAAGGTGGGAGGTTATTTGTGTCAAAGACAGTGTCATTGTCAAAAGGTGTTTTAATGTTTACACTATTTATTTGTGAGCATGATTTGTATTTGTAAAGGTATGACAATGATTTAGATAGGTTCAATCCATAAATCCATAATTTTTGGCTGTGTCTGTTTTTGCCTTAGGAATGTTTGGCATGCCTCCATGTCCATAGAAGTATGTTTAAGACATAGCTTAGTTGTAATGAAACAGACTGGGATCCAAGTGCGGTCAACAATCTTATCTTACTTTAATCTCCAAAGACAAATCATAGTCAGGGACTTAAAGTGGTGAGTCACAGGGAAGCAGCAGTACAAACCAATCCAGCAAAAGGCAGGGTCTAAAGAACAGGCAAGGGTCAAAATAACAGCAGTCAAACACAGTATAGCAGAGCACAGGCTTGGCAGAGTCACAAGAACAATACCTCACAATGAAGGAACACAAGCTGAGTCCTTAAGTAGCCAGGAACTGATTGAATAATGAGTCACAGGTGTACTTGATGAGCAGGTGAGGTTGAGCAGGGCTGAACTGGGCATGGCTGAGCTGGCTGACTGGGAACGGGTGTGACATGAGTGGTATTGAATTGGAAATAAAATACTGTGGTTGTTAATGAAAGGTAGAAGTATTGCACTTTATTGATTGTCTGTTGTGCAGATATTCTGAAAGTGGACACAACAAAGAGAGAGAGAGAGAGAGAGAGAGAGAATATAACATGAGAGCATGAGAAATAAAGGAGGAATGACTAAATCTTGCTCAGTCTAATGCATAGACTAAGCAAGTATTATCCCCTATTCTGAGAAAGATTAAGTGGCATAAATCATTGCCACATCATTTATATTATGCTTCAAAAAATCTATTGAAAAGCATAAGGTATTCATTTCATTTCAGGAACTGCTCATCCAAGTTACCATGTAATGTAGCTGTGTTCTCATATAGCATTTCTGTGGAATTATGCTCATATACTCATGAATATCCACATATTTTTGTGGTTTTGTCTTACTCTGCAAATGAGATTACGAATGCCAATATGCTCACCATCTCTAGAGGGAAGAAGAGAAGATTAAGTTCATTCGGAAGGATCAGGGATGACTCAATTTGTATGTCTTATTGATAATCTGCTGAATATGTTTACAGAATCCAAAAGAGATTACTCATGTATGGGATTTAGAATTGACCAATGTGTTACAGTTTAAAGGAATCCAGCAACCTCATTTTATTCTAAGCACATAAAATGTTTGTAGCTTTTTTTTTTTTTTACTTCTGGAGAAACCCAGTGAAATGTGCCAAATGTGACTTTGGCAATTTTATACATGTATATAGCATTCTACATGTATTTTTATTTCTTAATCTGAAGAAACAGTTGCATAATAATTTATTTTGACACTGCACAGTTGTTTTGGATCTGTCATTGGAAATATTCTTTCAGATAAAACAAACTTGCTTACAGCCTCCAGTCCCTGCATGGTTCAATGACAGCAGTAAATCAGATAAAAAAAAATTAAATGCTTGTAATGACCATCCATTCATACAAATATTCAATGTATTTAATTATTTCACAAACAAATCTTACTGATCTTTGGTAATGTTCTGTTCATTGTGAAATCATAGATCAATCATGCATCAAGATAATACACTGTATTGCTTTCCAGCTATCCATACAGTAACTCATACAATGCCTCAATACATTGTGCTGTATTATTGTTATTATTATTATGATCATGATTAGCATTGTTGTTTTTGGTGTGGTTGTTGGTTGTTATTATTACTTAAGACATGAGATAAACAAATTACCACACATGTGTTAGCATTTTTTTCAGCACAAACTTTGCTCTGAAATGCTGAATATTTGACTGAACAGCTTACTCATACAATTTCAAACGATTTGCACCATAAACAGTACTGGTGCCTTATTCTGGCTGAATATTTGTATGGGGCTTTAGATTTTATTAAAATGAATGAAATGTTCACTTTAGTGGATTTAAATTGGATTTAGTTGTATTTATATAGCAACATGTTAACATTCAGCAGCCAGAGTCCCCACAATATCAACCAAACAACCAGATGTATCACCACTGCAACTAACAACACAAGTGTACTGGAATGGAAGTGGAAGCTACTTCCTATTGCAGGAATTGAAGCTGCCAATGTGGCAAGAAGCACACTGGAACCTGTCCATTTCATATTGACCATAATGGAGACACTGAAAAATGTTTTCTTTTAAACTAATACATTCACATTGGTATTTTCTGCCTGGCTGACTGGCTACTGGTATTCCATTAGAAAGTGCTTGATAGCTAACAAGCTAGCAACAGGTTTATTCACCGCCTGATTATACCATATTTGTTGTTCACAAGCTAGCTCGCATTACCTTAGATAGCTAGCAATACTTGCCTTCTAACTACCTACAGGCAAAGTATTAATTTTAGAACACGTTAGTATAGTTTGCTTACAGTGCAGCTATTCTTATGAAGTAATATGTCTCCTCTATGACTGCAATTTAGATAAATAGCTACCTAGCTAACACAAATGAATGAATGAAATGCTAACTTTAGCCCTCCCTTATGAGTCAGATGCTGACCGCCAGCTCCCCCAGCTATCCCACAGGGCCAAAGCACTCCACCCCAGGTCTACTGCCACTCCAGCACCAGGCCCAGATTCACTAGGCCTTGACTGTCCTGTCTAATCCACCACTTTTGCCCAGGAAGCCTAAAATTAAGACTGCCTCCCCCAGTATTCTCACATACTCTCAAGAAAAAACTGCAAGGTCAATTAGTCACCCTCATGGATGCTGAGCCAATAGGTCCCAATTTAGATAACTATCTAGGTAGCACCAAATAAGCATTATTGATCCATAAATATGTAAGTGGAAACAAGATTAACATATTATAATGAATAATATGACTAAGTAATAATATGACTTAATACTAGCTAAATAAGGCTGACTAACTAGTTTGACTCCCAATCAAGCAAAAACCCGTGCTGAGCACGTAAAACCTCTCAATTAATGGCAATGTGTTACTCACTGCACTGCTTTTGTAATTGAATTTGATCAATGAAAGAAAAGAAGTCAAATGCCTGTTTGGTTTAGAACTGGCTAATGAATGTGTCATTGTCTGTCTCTCCAGTGACTGTCTTGCTTCTCACCTGTTTTATTCAAGTTGGAGTTGGAAATGTGCAGAATGGGCTCCAGCCAACAAAATTTTCATTGCAACTTGTAGCATTGTTCTTAGCTTTGTTATTTAAAGATCAAACTGTGTGGATAGAAACATCTGAAATTCATTAATAGAAAATGACTCTTACATTTAAGTTAAATGCTGACAAAAGACACCAAAGATGGGAAATTCATGAAATTTCTGCACCTCTGCACTGCACACTGCTAAAGCTTTTCAGCACACTGATTTGACACATGCTGTCACTTACTTACATCTCAGGCCCTACTCCTTGAGTGAAAATCACTTTAAATGAAAATGTGCATTCAAAATCATGACAAAATTAGGAGTAGCCTTAATCTTTGTCTGGGAAACAGGCCCATGGAGTTATTCTTAAAACTTTACCGGCATGGTCAATTTACCAATTTAGATGATGACAAACTGCTGAATCAAACTCATCCTTGATAAGGGCTATTTACTCTCTTGTGCTTTGTTCATTATCCCAACAATGGTTCATTCATGCATGACTACTTTTCCTATTTTATTGTCAGCTGAAAAGGCAGGTGGCAAACTATGGTGGTTAAGCTTTAAATAACTCCCAACAATTGCTTGAAAATTGGAAAGTCCCTTTTTTCATTTAATTCTGTCTTAAATCAGTAAATCCATGCATGCAGGCCTAAGTGCTTTTACTCTGAGAAAAGGGGGGTGGACTAGATCTTGCACTACAGTATATAACAAGATGTCTGACAGTGCCACATGATCGTCATATATGACCTTTTCTTCTTCTTGAAATGAACGCTCAAACAGACAATTGTCTATTTCTCCAAAATATCTGGGTCCATTTAATGAAACAGAATACATGATTAAGTAAGATATTTGAAATTATCAAAAGTCCAGAAATGTTCAAACGTTTGTGGACAAAAGTGGAAACCTTTTTGATCTAAACATTGCCACAATGAGCACTTTCAGTTTGACGTATATAAGTGTATGCTCTGTGTGTTGAAAATCTTTGGATATTGCCATACATTTAAATAACATACAATATAAGGCAGAAGAGAGTTAATTGGCAGCAGGTACGTGGCAGAGGAAGATGTAACAAATAAAAAATGTAAGCAATTTTTCTCAAAGGTAAAACAGTGAGTGATTTAGGTTACCAGCAATGTTCCATCTGAGATTACAGATTAAGAAATTACATCATAGCTTCAGGTCTCTATCTGGTTACACATTAATGCCCTGTATGCACTTCAGACTCAATGTGGTCATTAATGATCCCATTGCATTTGTCAAAAGAGGCTGTTTCCTGGTTTCCTGGATTCCAGCCATGATGGACTCTAAAAACAGGTTAATAATGATAACCTTCCCTCTCCATTCAGGCTAAAAGCAGTAAATGCATATGGATGCTTCACATCGGCATCACATTGTAGAAAATTTTGATCACTGGAAGAAAGACACAATATCAGTAAATCAACCAGTCAATAACCCATTCAATCTGCAGATAAAAATACTCATAACAAAAGCAATACCATTCGGGACCTTGCACAATGCAATGAAGAGAAAACTGTCTGTCATCTATATCAATAGTCCTGTATGTAGTGTAAAACACGATGCTTAATACATATAAAATGAAGTATAGTATACTTTGGGAAAAAGTAGCTCATACATGTGTGTTATTATGTGTGTGTGTGTGTGTGTGTGTGTGTGTGTGTGTGTGTGTGTGTGTGTGTGTGTGTGTGTGTGTGTGTGTATGTGTGTATCTACAGGGAACATGTATGTAACATTCCTACAAATATCTACACAGAGATATATTATCCCATACACCCAACTCATGACCCCTTGCCCCTGCAATGTAATTTTCTGCTAACAACACTAAGACACTGCTAAGACCGGAGTAAAAGGATATTTTATGTCTATGGTATCTTATATAGTCATAATTAAGCATTGACCTGGGTGTGCTGGCAATAATGTAGAATAAAAAATATGTATGTATTGCATGCACATACACACATGCGCACACACATGCATGCACCCACCCACCTTCAGACAGACAGGCAGGCAGACAGACAGACAGACACACACACACACACACACTCACACACACACACACACACATATTCCGGGCATATGTGAGGTACAGAGATTAGGACAATCAATTACAACTGAGGCCCTGAAATAGCATGTATAATGAAAATTGCAGGCTTTGTCATTGCTTAAGATAAAAATGTTCTGATGGAAACTTCAGACAATAGGTAGACATTAATCTTGCTGACAAGCGATGTACCTAACATTTGCCTTTCAGTGCTTTATGTAAGTCTGTGGACTCCATTAAACTGTTGATTTATTCCACCAGGCTCTTTATCATTGAAATTGATCCCTCTTTGTCATTGGGAGCAGATACCTAAAAGAGGAAATTCAGCAAGCAGCAGCTTTGTCACCAAATATGTCATCAAGGGACATACATGCCTGTGATTTATCCTAAGCTTCTAAAGACAATGCTTTCAGCCACATATAGTAGAACCGTCAGGTGCAGGGATTGCTGAATTATTTAATTAAAGAAATCACCTGAATTTCAAGGAAAACAGCAATTTCTGATTTAGAATCTCTTACTATTTTTTTTAGCTGACATTCTCATGTAATGCTTGGGTTTGGGTTTGTATAGTTGCATATTGTACTGAATTGATTCAGGTCGGTAGTTTTGTCCTAGGGTATGACAACAGTGTGTGACAACTGGTATCTAAACAAGCTACCATCTGGTTAGAAGTTACCTCACTGCCATACCCAGAGATGTAACCAAGGCCATATCTCTGTACTCCTTGTGCCTCCTGTGGGTTTGCATACCGCTGCTATTGATTTACATTTTACCTATAGAGGGAACCCTCATCCCTTCACAATAGTGCAGAGTGGGAACTCACCTCAAGTGCCAGTGTATAAACACCTAAAGCAGGCACAAGCATTTTGTGCCAAACCCAGGAAAAAAAAAAAAAAAGATGATTCATGCTTTTGATCCATTTTGTTTGGATTACTGCAATGCCCTATTGTCTGGGTGCTCCTATGCCTCTTGTCAAGTACAGGGCTGATGTCAAGGTCCTTCTCTTGGTGTTCAAAGTTCTGCATGCTCTTGCACATTCCCATCTCACATAATTGCTCCTTACCTACCAGCCCACACACAACAGTTCTGTTCACAAAATGCTGACTGCTTGGTACTTCCTTGCACACCGAAAAGTGGTGCTGGAGCCTTCTCCTGTAGAACCCTACTTTTGTGGAATAATCTACCCAAGTACATTAGGAAGTCAGACTTGGTTTCAATACTTAAGTCTAGGCTGAAAATTTATTTTAATGTCAGTGTTACCTGTAGTCTACATTCAGATTTGGAGAAGACCACAGTCATAGAGCCAAACTGCTGAAAACATTCCTTATTGCCATTCCTCACTGTTCACCACCACTGCCAAGGCCAGCTGACTTTGATGGGATTGGTTGGTTTCAGTGCTCCCTCATGACTACACACATGCTCCGCTTCTGCCATAGGAGTTATGCTGCTGTAGCTCATAACCGGCAGGGATTCATGTCCGTGTTGCCGCCTCTGTGCTTTCTCATCTTTCATTGCTCTTCATTGCAGCTGCTGTCCTCCAACTGCATATATGTATTTGTCTGCCCCTATCCAGTGTTTGTCTGGGCATTTGCCCCCGGAGACAGTTGTCTGCTCCAAGACCAGGATGTCCAGATGTGCCAAGATGTTTAGCTGCCGGCTTGCTATTATCCCGTCACAGTACTGAGATGAAAAGTCACCTGCTAGCATGGAATCCACTACAGAACTGAAACGTCCACCACCCACAGGCTATGCAGTTATGGTGAAAACCACCCCAGCAATGCATGAGAGATGCCCCTGTAGCCCAATGCTGACCATCTCTGAAACCATTAAAACTACTAAATCCCCTCTAATGTTTTACACACACCTATGTGTGTGTGTAGTATTTATTTTAGTATTTAAATATTTTCCACAAGTTTCACTTGATCACCTCTTTGCAAGGGGTCATGAAATACGTTTCAGTTTTTCCAAAGTCAGTCAATGGATTTCTTCTGTTGTTTTTTTTTTTTTTTTTTTTTTTTTGCTTCCTTCTGGAAAAGCTTTACAATTCTTTCTGGCAACCATGATTGTAATATACACTATAATAAAGAAATTTTGGTTGTTGTTGTTGATCCTGAGAAACACCCTACTATTTTGAGTAAGTAACCATAGTGAGTGCTTGTGATTTTAACACCTGATCCCAAATCAGGCATCTCCAGTAGAGCCGTTTCTGTCAGTGCACCTCATTTTTTTTTTTTTTTCTGCTTGGAACAGGGAAGACTGCACCCTATTGCACCACCTTCATTACCAACCTGGATTTCCTGAGAGATCTCCCATTCCTAGATCTTCTCCCATCAAAGTACTAATCAAATCCAGCGGCACTTAGTTTCAGTAGTTTGGCAAGGGGAGCCTGCAGGGTAGCATTCTGATTATACTCAGAAGTTTCTTTCATCTTTCCCCCGGAGGTCTCTCCACTCCTCCCCCCATATCACACCGATATGTGAATATTGGCTCAACAACTGAAGATGAACCTCCTCAGGTCAGACTTATTAAACCTTCTCATAAGGTACTACATGCTCAAGGACCCTCTGTACCAGACCTCTGTACTGACAGATCACAGCCACCTTTATCTGCACCTGCTACCTCCCCTGGGTTTTAATAAGTCAAATTTGTCAATCAATCAATCGCATCATTCAATCACATCCAACAGCACTCAGAATTATCACAGATCAATTCAGTGGTTGCATTCCATATAAACAGAAAATGAGATGTACTGCAGAAACATTGCAACATACATTAAAATGTTTATACTTTATATTACTTTAATACGATGCTTTGCTATGGCGCCCCTCCAGGCTGTGAACCTCAAAGAACTCCACTGACCTAATGAGCTACCCTCGGACTGTCATTCCAGACAACACTGTCAAAACTCTGGGGCCGATATTGATCCTTGGCTGCTCACCTGCTTTGCCCATGTTTCTGTCCTCCCTCCATCTTTCACTGGCCACTGTGCTCACTTTCAGGCTGGCACTGTGATGGTTGAAGAAACAGGCTTCTAACCAGGTGGAGAACTGTAGCTGCACCTTTAAGGAAATTAGTTGTCAAAACACACTGATCTTATACACTTTGGACAATTGATTTTGCTGAATACCAGGGCCCCCAACCCAAAAGGCAAGGCAACTCCTGTGATTTCTGTCTTGGACAGGACATCAGTGCGATGTTTTATTAGGTATTCAAACCAATATATTTTGGGCAATTTATGGGCTGACGGCCAATTGTTTATACAGTGTGTTGTGTGGACCATAGCCCAGCACCTACAGTCCAAATTTGGCAAGTTTTGAAGCAATGACTCAGCTTCAAAATGGCAACATAACAAAGAGAGAAAATAATTGCAACAGAAACAATGGGGTGTCAGTTCCCCTTCGGGGCTTAGCCTACTAATAAGATTGCTGTTTTGCTCTCTGTTTTCTATTCTAGCATTTCATTTTTGAGCCAAATCTACAAAATAAAAAAGGCAAAAGGAGCCCTTTCCTAACGTTCCCCCAAAGTTTGGCAGGACAAATGTTTGTGCAGTTAGAACCATGTCAACAAAAACAACTTCCCCCAAAATAAAATGGAGATCACACACATTTTGAAAGTGTTGTATCATAAGAGCTGAATATCTAGAATCTTAGCACGTTTCATGATAACCCCTTTGGCTACATTTCCATTACAGGTACACGAGTTGACTCTGGAGAGCCAATGTGAAAAAAAAAAAAAAAAAAGGCACAAGCTCAGTTGAAATTGGTCTACAGTATTTCATATTTAATGCATAGTATGATGACATTCTACTTTCTGTTTGCTGAGAGAAGTTATACACAATGTATTTAATTCATGACCTTTTTTAAGAAAAAAGGACATTTAGGGACATTTCCTCAGTTGTGCTGCTTTTACATACAGCATATACCGACCTCCTGTGTGGTGGTGCAGCTGAACTGGGGATTTGTACAAGGTGATAAATCTTAAGTCATGAAACCAAATAATCCAGTGCGTGGCTCTCTGATCTGGGACCTGTTCCATTTTTCCCAGCAATCCCATCCCGTCTGGAGCCAGACATTTCCTGCCTTCAGTATCTAGCTTCAATGAAAGGAACATGGTTATTATTATTATTATTATTATTATTATTATTATTATTATTATTATTATTATTGTTGTTGTTAATAATAATTATCATCATATTCATCATTATCAGCAGTAGCAGAATCCACTGGGACCACTACATTTATATATTATTACTGGTAGGGTTTAAATTGAGAATTGGGGGTTGGGAGAACCCTAGGATCTAGTGATGTATAGTAAATGAAAAGGAAAAAATAAATATGAAATTAAAAATGAAGAAAAATTTGTACTAACCATGAGCTCAGTGGACTTTCCTTTCTTTTTAGCAGAACCTCAGAGATTCGAACACATTTAGACCATACGCTAGCTACATGAAAACAAAACATCCAGTAGTTTTTTTCTTCTTTTTTCTTTTCTTTTTCCTTTTTTGACATACTAAAATAGCATTTGCAATGCAAACTTTGACAGGTCATCAAAAACACAATTAGTACAGTGGTCTCTCACCATATCTTCACTCAACTAAGCATTACTAACAGTACACCCGCTCAAATAAAGCTAAATTTCTCTTTAAGGGTGACAGTCTTTAAACCTTTGTTGCCACCCTGTCTCAGTGTAGCCTACATTATTGCATGCAAACTGTTTTCTTTGTGCATGATAACTGGGCCACTGATAGGGGCATCATTATATGGTATATGGTATACGATATAACGTTACATACCATATCATTATATGGTCTATGGCATTTTCATTGTATGATGACTTACAATGTGTGATGAATTGTATGAAGTCCTATCCCTCTCTCAGGTGTTGATATTATTTCAAGTTTTTTTTTTTTTTTTTTTACCCTCCATTTGACAGTCACTCGTTTATGTTCTGTTGTCTTTTTGAGTGGTTCAGTTTCTGAACTTATTGCGTATGTTCGGTTTCTTACACATTTGGTTGACCGAGGTGTTCATAATTCTGAGGTTTGGATTTTTGAGGCTCTACTGTGTTTTGCAAAGCAGGATCATCCAAATAAATGAAGATGAAAGCACACCCCTCTTCAGTTTTCAGTTTTGGATGTAATGGTGTAATCACATTGTTTATCTCACAAAAAAAAAAAAAAAAAAACAATACACAATCTGCTAGCTTTGGCCTGTTATTGTTGCTGCTGCTGCTTCTCCTGCTGCTACCTACCTAGCCATCATTACTATATGTTCAGCTGCAATAAAGCTAATCTGCTTTTGTGAGGTAAGCTGAGTTAGTTTATAACATCTAGCCTACCTAGCAGTATGTAGCAGTAAGGATGTAGTACTAGCAGTAAGTAGTACCAGCAGTAGTTAAAGTTAGCTAACTGTGTCTGACACAGAGAAATTCAGCATCAATCAAGTATGACATCCACACTTCAAATTTAAACAAACCAATAGAACAGTAGATGGGAATCTGAGATGGTCTTCCTGTTCCAACTAAACCAATGAAAACACATCAACAGAGTTGTTAAATTATCCTGTAAACATGAGAAATATGAAATTCATTATTTTTATTTACAACTGAATATTGGTTTTGGGGGCAATGGGGTACCAAGGCAGGAAATTCGATTAACATTTATTTTACAAATTAAATAATTTAAAATACTTTAAATTCCTTTGCTGCTTAGCTAAACCTACATGATGACTCCACAGTAATGGGCTGGTAATTAAGTTAATCCATCTGCAGAAACCCAGAGTAAGTTCAACACAAGGGTAATGTATTTCTTGCTACATGCTGGTAATGGAAAATTCTGGGCAGGTGATGTGCCAATTTTTGTGTCCAGAAGATAGTTTCATTTGATATCCTGAACTGACAGGACTTGACTAATAGGAAACCCAAGGCAAAGGTCCAGCTAACTGTTCTTCACCTCACCTTCAGTGACTTTCCTCACTGTCAGCAAAGGATACTCCTCCTAGAGTGAACTCACAGCAGAGTTCTCAATATATTATATTCCAGAAATTTTAGATAGAGCAGAGCGCATAATCATTCAAGACACAAGAGCCTGAAGCAACTTTGTGTTTGTTCAAAATGTGATTTGCAAGAAATGCTGACACTAATTACGTTTACTGTTTATGTTTATCATTGTATCAGTAATCTTTAAATAATGTTGATTTTGGAAATAGTGTGTGTTAATATATGATGCAGGTGTATAGAATGTTCTGTCTCCTTATCGTGTTATTTTAAGTCTTTATTATAGAACTCAGAGGGATGGAAGCATCTCAATCGCCATGGTCACTATGCCTCGAAAACGAACTGTACAGCCCTCATCAAACTTTCATGGCAGCAACAGACAGGATTCAGAATGAGGAAACGAAGGCATAACTTTTGATTTTGAACACGCTGTATTAAATTGCATATCTTAACAATTCACTTTATCTTTATTTGTAGAGCTTATCCCTGTGTACTTGGTTTAGTCAACACTGTCATTACAGTCCGCTCTTCTCCTGTCTGCTCTTGTGGTTGGTTTGGACATTCAAAACCTCTCACCTGTGGGCACCCTAGCGATACTCAAGTGTCCTCACAGTTTCCAGCATGTTGCCAATTTACGCATTCAGCAGAATTCCAGTCGTGCAAAAATTATTCAAGCATGGAAGCAAATGAACTAATTAACATTTGTTTGTTGCCAGAACCAGAATAAAATCTTACAAAAGCAATTGTATGCTTTGTCCTTTGCTGAACTTAACATCCTAGCATGTTGGTGCTATTAAAAGACACATTATTTGTGTGCCAGTAAGAGGGTGAGTTAGCAGACCTCTGATCGCTTAACAAAAATATGCTGTAGGTGCACTTCCTGTGAGTGTTCAGATGTGTACTTTGTGAATGTGGAATTTGTTGTTGATCTGAAATATTTATTTTCTGCTGATGAGGTCCCATTTGCTCGCACTGACTGTTCTTGTCCCAGATGACATCACATTTCCAGTAGATTTGATTACAAAAAAAAAAAAAAAAAGACTTCTCACCTTTTTTGAGCAACCACTACATGGAAATAATGGATTGTATTTCTGTAGTGCATTTCAAACGTCTCTGGTTGATTTCAAATCAAAGGTAGTGCCTTAGCCACCAGCAATGTTTCTCACACAGCTAGGGGAGGCCTACCAGCCATCCTGCACCAGAGCACTGAAAACATATTAGCCAAAGTGGAAAGGGATAGGGTTTATTTTGAAATGTTTTAATTCATTTGAATGCCCCAAAATTAACTTCACTCACTGCAGCTTTATCACTGTCACACTTCCGATAATTGTGTTGATGGCAAACATGCAGGTAATTATGTGAATCATATCGTTCTCAGTATGTTTGCATAAAGTCAAAGCATTCAAACAAAGCTGTATGAGCAGGGATTTGCACAATAAAATAACTGTGACAAAGGTCTGTTATCGTAAGTGAAGCATTGATCCATTTGAAGCCCGACATGTGTGGACCATGTGTTTGATGAAACAAAAGAAATAAAAAAAAAAAGATTTGCATAACTTTAGCATTACCTGGGACCAGGTGAGAAAAATGAAAAACAGAGGATTTTTTTTTTTTTTTGGCTCAGCACTGAGGAGCTTGGTGAAAACCACAGAAGACAAATCATGACTGAATTAAAGCAACTGATGTCAACAATTTTCACAGACTATTATTGATTACTATTACTGACCAGGCTGGACTCTTGTCTTCCAGTAGTAACATGTGGAGGCTGATTGCACCAGTGTCAACATGATACAGAGGAATGTGTGCAAAACAAATATTGGTGCAGGTGATTGGTGCAAGATTATTTTTTCTTCTTGCTTTAAGGCATTTGATTTTTTTTCCCCCTGTGAAATTTTTTGGCTGTGTTGTACAAATCTTTTCAAGTACATGAAGACAGACACAAACACAGTTTAAAGCAACTATAATAAGGCCTGGTTCTGGAAATTCACCTGTGAGGACCAGCTCTTTATTTCTGACATGACTAAAACATGCTGCTTATTTCCAGTGAAGCATATAGTCTCACTGCACAGCACTGATCATAGGCCCTTATATTAACTTTAATACCAGAGGTTTAACTCTGGGGGCAGTCAATTTCAAACTCAAATTTATTTATCTGGTTGGGAGAAATCCCTAGAGAAAGAGAGAGCTCATACTCATATATGAGAGAATCAGAGGTAATTACAAGCAGAGAGTCAGTACCGACACACGCCTATGACAGCATGTGGCTGCAGGTATATACTGCTCCCTCCACTGATGAATCCCTTGCTGAAAATTAGGTTAAAATTAACTATGGCAGGACCTACTTTCACTCAAAGCGGAAGCTGCGCTTCACTACCTTGATATGTAAAGGGGCTTTTGTTTCTCAAATTGCTGAAGAGTCTCTGCATTAAAATTAATGGGGGAAAAAAAAAAAACGTTGCCTGTTGTAATGAAATGTGAAAATGCAAGTGTATGCACACTATGGTTCATTAAAGATCGGAATGAATGAGAATGTTGTTAGGACTATTTGCAAAGAAACAGGTGATTTTACACTGAGCTGGCAAGTTTTAAAAATTAGGAAGTCAGACATGATATAAAATGTCAATGAAATTCATTAATCGGGCATTTATAAGTTTCCACTCTGGTACTCATACCCAAAACCCCAAACCCAATTAACAATTTAAATAAAACAAATAACAATGACAGAACCTGTTCAACCATAGCACTTGTTGATGAATGTGTGAATGTTTCTATATTAGAATGGAAGAATTTGAAATGAAGTGCACATGCATTTCAGCAAGAATGCACAAACTTGTTCAAAAACTATGAAAATGCTATCAAAACCCAACAGTAAAAGGATGATTAGTCATAAGAACCCAGTCAGCCAGTTCAGTTCAGAACTAACAATAAACCGAACGCTTCAAATAATTGCATGCAAGTAAATTACAATGGATATGCTTTAATATTTAACTCCATATTTTTCTTGCTCATTTTCAAAACAAGTAAGTTCAATGTTCTTTGTATAGTTCATAAACATGTCCCCCCCCATGGAGTTAGGCTGATTATTTAATCTTTTAGTGCAGCGTTTCTCAAACCTCTCATGGAGTACCACTTGTCCTGCATGTTTTAGATCTCTCCCTGCTCCAACACAGCTGATTCAAATGATCAACTCGTTATGAACTCCTGAAGCTGCTTAACAACAAACTGATCATTTGAATCAGCTGTGTTGGAGCAGGGAGAGATCTAAAACATGCAGGACAAGTGGTACTCCAGGAGAGGTTTGAGAAACGCTGTTTTAGTGTTTTGTTGGGAGAGTACCATGCATTTTATGGTTATTTGCTCTGATCTGGGTTTTTAGGATTCCTTTCCCTACTCAGGACCAGAACAAGCACAGATAAGTCAAGCCAACAAATACACACACATAGCAGGCAAGAGGGGGAATGGTCTACCACCATAAATACCCCAAAATCAGTGACCATGGGTCACATACCTACTTAAAATAAGCAGCCATCACTTTAAAATTGCAAGAAGTCACCTAAAACCTAGTCAGATACTTAAAACCTCAGACTAATGATTGACTGTTTGGATTCATATTTGATTTTGCCAGATAAAAGCAGAAGTAGGGTGTGATACGACCGCTTTGATTATTGGTAAGCATTAATCTGCCCCTCAGATGTAGAATCCTTGGCTAAACGGTGGCTACAGTCATGTTTGGTTTAATCTGAAAGAGGTTTAGGTGCCAAATATTTCTAATATAATCTTAAAGAACTCTGCCTTTTTAGCCAATCTAAGTTACTTCTCCCCTTCCTGAGTACAATCAGCGTGTGTGTGTGTGTGTGTGTGTGTGTGTGTTTCTTTGTGTGTACCTATACATTCAGATCACTTACCCTTTTGTACCCCACAGTAATTTTACTCTCATGTCATGGAAAAATGTGGAAAACCCAATGTGGTGTGATAACATATGTATTTCTCAATATAGCAGCAAAACTACCATTTTACCAGTTCCTCTCAGCCAACTCTCTCCTCTCAACCTATGCCTATTAATGTTTGGTGTCATTGCGATGCTCATGAAGAGCTGAATGTAAAGATGAGAATCTTGAAAATATATCTGGTATTTCTAGATGTTTGGATTGAAGGGACAAAATTAAGTCCTGGAGAAACTTCCAGGCACTCCCCAACCATAAAATTAATCATGTGTGGGTCAAGCAGGTGGAGAGAGCTTCTGCTTAAGTCAGGCCTAGAACAGGCCTCTTGGCTCAGTTTTTGCCTCGGCTCAGTTTTGCCTTTGCTCAGTTTTGGCCCGCTCAGTTTTTGCCTCGGCTCAGTTTTGCTTTTGCTCAGTTTTGGCCCGCTCAGTTTCTGCCTCGGCTCAGTTTTGCCTTTGCTCAGTTTTTTTTGCCTTTGCTCAGTTTTTGCCTCTGCTCCGTTTTTGCCCCGGCTCAGTTCCTTGCCTATGCTCAGTCATCCGTTCAGTCATCCAGTCCGTGGCTCAGTTTCTCCTGCAACTTTTTGGCATTTTTTCCTTTTGGAGTTTTGCTGCTATCGTGAGTGGTTCCTGTGTTCTTCCTTGGGAGAGGTAAACAATTGGCTTGGGTAATTTTCTCTGTACGCATTCATTCACCCATTCTGTGATCCATCCATGTTCTTGTCTTGTTAATGTCTTTATGTAATTTAGTGTCTGTTAAGGTAGTGGACCAGGTCTGTAGAACAGACTTTGAATTTGTCTTGTCTTAGTGTAACTGCTTAATAAACCTCTTTAATTTATTCCAGTTCTGATTCTATATTTCTGGCAAAGGTTGATCCACCAGACTGCTCATCTCCTATCAACGAATTCGGTGATTTAATTGATAATTAATATCTTTGATAATAATTATTAAATTAAATCATTTTTTAAAATTATTTTAAATGTTGGTTAAGTGAGGAGTTTTAGTAATTGGCGTCATTTGTATTCGGTATTCAGAGTGCCTGACGATAAACAAGGGTGTTCATTTCTAAGACCGCTGGGTTCAGACCATTGAATTTTTATTAAATCCTCACTTCCCCAACAGTATACACTATATTAATTACTTAATTCTTTCTTCAATTTCTCTTTGTAACATTTCCAAGCCATTATGCAGTACCTGGCACATTTCTGAAAATTCCTACATTACTTAATGTGTTAGTATATTTCTAGATATTTTTGTATTAATATCATGACAATATTTGACTTAATCACACAATAATGGAGCCTCCTCTCTATTATTAATCTACCCCATGTTCATAACCCAGTTCATCTATGTGGAAAGGTGATTTTTAGATTCAGCATTTTGTTAATTCATAGCTACTATAATACTCTAAAATTTCAGAAATAACACTGTAAGAAAAGTTCTAGGTTCAGCATTTCATATACATTTTATATTAGACTTTTATCAGCTAAGTTTTCCTTTTTTTTGCTACCTTAAAGTTGTTACTAGGCAGTATCAAATTTGTGACTTTGCTTACAAGAGCTAAGTTTAAACACAGTTTATCAGGCTAACCTGAAACTCATTTTCATCTCACTTTTCTGTGGGTGG
This sequence comes from Megalops atlanticus, assembly GCA_019176425.1. Taxonomy (NCBI): domain Eukaryota; kingdom Metazoa; phylum Chordata; class Actinopteri; order Elopiformes; family Megalopidae; genus Megalops; species Megalops atlanticus. The sequence continues at coordinate 9,732,860 of CM032886.1, forward strand.
TCTGATGTGTGAAAATGGGTCCTCTGTCTATCAGCGAGAAGATAAACCACAAAAATAATCAAACTGTGGTTATCCCTCAGCCAGCTGGAGAAGGTAGTCCAATTTGGCATGCAAATTGCGAGTTGGCAACCGTGATGTGCATCACTAACTATAAAAAAAGGCTATTTCATGCCAGTGAGATTATTAGCTACAGTGCAGATTCAGATGGACCGGTAATGCCTTCCAGTCTGTCAAATGGAACGTGTGTACTTCTCTCATGAGGAGTACCTTCAGTAACTTAACTTTTTCATGCAATTGCTCACATCCACTATCATCCCCCTAGCTGTCTGAAATAAAAGAACAAATATTTCTTTCCTTTGTCATGCTCAAATTTTGTATATTGTCAAGTTCCATAGTTTTAACACACATATTAAAGGCTTCACACAGTGTTTAAACACAGTGTAGGTTGGTGTCCACCAGTTTGCAGATGGAATACATGCACTATATGTTCTTTTTTATTTCATTTTGACCACAGGACATATCTTTACAGGTCAAATAACGTGCTGCAGAATTTTTTTGATGTTTGCTATGGTGTTTTCCAGAGCAGAGACTGTGGGGTTATGACAGTTTCTGAGTGTCCTGATTTTATGTATTTATTTGTATTTTTTAATTTTTTTTCTAAATAGAAAGTACAGGTCCTTTTCTTTTAACAGGTCACATTCTTGAGCTACTGAAAGATCAAACAAAAGTGGATGGAATGAGGGGTTTCACATAAGAGCGATTACGGTTCTGTATCACTGTAGCTATAAATAAATAAGCAAATATAGGACAAGTTTCAGTTATGCGTCCTACTTATAGAAGTCTAACACAATGACTAAGCACAAGGTGCACGCAGGTGCAAAACAGTGTGGGGTTAGGTAAAAGTAAAATGTGGCAATTTAACGGTGCTAGCATTATGCGTTATCCCTATGCACAACTGCCACTATTACTAAATGGGTTGGGCAACATGAAATTATTAGGAATCTGCGGATCTGGTGAGGGCTGGACGGCTTGATGACCAATCCTTTCTCTTGTTGTTTGTCTTGTATTTTCTCCTTTGCTTCCCCATTTTTTTCAGCATGGAAGACCAAATGGGGGCCCGTGTTTAACTAAACTGAATATGTTAGACTAACAGCAGAGAAAGAGGTCCTGTAACAGCACAATGGCAATGTTTAGCCTCTGTGCACAAGGTGTTCCTTATTACAGTCCTTATTCTGGTTATAGTCATATTCGGAGTCAGCTGTATACATGCACCATCAAATACCACCACCACTAATATTCCTTTTTACATGATACTCAGAGTATCCTGAATGAACAATGTGCAGCGGCGTTTTTCAGTCTCTGGTCTGCTGACTGGTGTCCATCCATGGAAAGCGACTAACTACTCCCTCAGTGCCCCTTTCCAAGCATCTACCTGGCTAACTTTACCAAGCTGTATGATAATTTTAGTGGCTAACGGACGCAAACATGATTTATGGTTATATTTAAAAACCAACCTCAAAGACAGCTTTATACTATTTGTCATAGCAATGCAAGCTCAAGCAGGCCACTTAGTTAATATGGGAGTTAATCTCCCTTAATATGGGATGCAAAGCTCAGTCAGATCAGGGGACGTGGTATTTGACAGCTAGTTAGGCAACCAGCTAATGTCATGTCCTTTTCATAGCAATAAACCCTTCAGCCTCAGTGTGGGTCAAAATACAGATAAACAGGCAGGAGTATTCAGGAGCATTCTCTGAAAAGAAACCAAAAACAGTAACCACATCACCCATCATACACCAAGTCTGGCTTTACTGCTATCAACAGTGGATGTCCACCCAAGTGCTATGTGTACTCTGACAGATCACTTTACATAATGATGGTATGCAATCATCGCATGTGCCTTAATGAAATAATGCTGAAGGAAAAGTTTGTGGATGAGTGTGAGCAAGCAGTAAGCATAAAAAATTGTTATAACCAGCCCCTACTCTGTTAGTTAGTATCAGAAATGATACTTTAGCTTTTATCAACTATAATAGAAATATCGTTGTTGGGAGTTTATTTCCATATGAAATATGAATCATTTAGCTTGAGACACTATCAAGGTGTCATGGTATTAATATAGATTGAGCACATAGGTATGTGGTTGGAAGTTCATGGGGTGGGTACAGCCACAAGGGAGAAGAGAGAGAGAGAGAGATGAGACCAAGATGGCACAAATGACGCATTTATAGCAGAGCAGTTTTTTTTTTTTCTCTGCACAAAATGAGCAGCTCACTTGCACAGTTGCTCACGCTTGTGCTGGCACAAAATTAGATTTTACTTTTGGGAATTCTTAGGTAGCTAAATTACTGTTTATTTGTTAATGTATTATCCAAGTATCTGGTGCTTTTACTGCATTTCATTTCCCAAAAAAGCCTCATGTTAACATGCTGGCATTTTTTGCTTAAATTACACTTAATATCTCTGAATATTATGTTCCCTGGAACAGAAGACCAGCTCCTAACTAGCGACTGACGGACTTGTTTTGTAACAGCAAAAGCTCTATGAATAAATGAAAGAGCATCTGAGTGCACGGAAAGGAGTGAAGATGTTTTCATGCTTTTCCTCCGGGAGATAATCAAGGGTTTCATGTGCAACTTCAGTTCGTGCCGATTGTCCTCAAGTCATGCCCTACTTCTCAGGGAATGCCCTACTTATGGTTTCCCTGCTCCCACAAAGCACTAATACTTGTAAGCTGTATTCACACCATGCAAAATAATTTAGTTTAAAGTCGAGTTTTGTTTTTAGGCAAGAACATGATGGGGTTGTATTGCAGTTGTAATGTACAGTGAGTACTGCTATTCATATTACAATTTTTCAGTAATTTTGTTGAAGACCAAACTTTTTGTTTTTTCACTGTAATGTTTTGATAGATTTAGAAACAAAATGCAGAACTTTATGGAGAAAATACTTAAATAAGTTTACTGAAAGTTAACAATTCACATTGCAATATCCATCCTTACATTCTCAAACTTTCAGACTTTCTCTCAAACATATTTGCATACAAATATTTGGTTTCCTTGTACCCACACTTCAGCCAGTTTTCATAAACATGGGGCAAGGTGAATACTCTACAGTGTAAAATGAATGTAGCAACTATGCAGACCTTTGAGATTCAGATATATCAACCTTCCTGGCTTCATGGCCAATGCCATTTATCCAGTATTTGGTTAGCAAAAACATGGCCTGTTTATCTTCACTTCGATGAGCATTTACGCCCCCAAAAGACTCTTAAGTATTTCTGCACATTCGATTGCCATATTGTGCAGTGTTCTGTGTGACATTCCTGTCTGCATAAAGGAGGGCCGATGTTCTCTCAGTAATCAAGCAGGGACCTGACCTCCTCTTTTTGTTTTTGATGTAGTGCTAGTTTTCTTTGCCTCTGTTTTGTCAACATTAAAAGTAATAAAATATGTAAAACATTTAAGTCAGGCTGTAACTCATCATTTTGAATTCTATTATACATTATCTCAAACATTAAATAAACCATTAATAATCCTTAGTAGCAACAGAAATTTCCCTCTAGCTCTTCTCAAACAGCTTTTTTCTTGTTTCCCTTGTGGTTTCTGCATAGATTTAACAATGGTCTTGCGCCACATTGTGCAATAAGTTAAATTTAAGAAATTTATGCAATGGACAAATCTTAACACACTTTGACTTTGAAGGCAACAGCAAAAGCAGCCATGTTTATGTGAGCAAGCCCTAAGATGATCTGCTTGCAAGCTGTACTTTTTCTTCACAAGGTCAGCACAACATCTGTGCATTCTTGCCTAATTTAATTGGTTATTCAGTATGCCAAACTTTCAAAATTTCATTTCAAAATAACATTTGGCATTGAAACTGAGCTTTCCATGGAGTGCATTGATTCATTTCTCCCAGGGGGGGTTCACATTTTTAAAAATGGCAAGTGCAAACTGCACAATGTTTTCAATTCATCAAACAAATTAATACTAGTTTACCCTACAATTACATTTCACCAGGCATATCCAATCGGATCTTGAAATTAGTTTTCAGCTTCAATAAGTATTTGAAAATGAACCCCAGGGAAACTATTTAATTGAATGTGCTGAGTACACACCAGGGCTTGCAGGGCTGATTTATAACACTTCCATATGTCCATCTAACCTTTTTCCCTGGGTTGGATTCTCTTGTAGAAATAATAATAATAATAATAATAATAATAATAATAATAATAATAATGATCAACAGTGGATTCATTAAGAATACATGCAGAATTCAGATAACAGGGGGTGGCAAGTTTATCCCTCTACAAGTATATGTATTTTCTCTTTTCAGTTGAGACATTATGTCTGAAGTATGAATTGAAATACACATGCAGCGGTTGTGACTGAGTTGATGATTTGAATGCATTTGTATTGCATGCAAAACATTGTATTGTAAGCATCATTGACATGAAATTGAGTAAAACTTCATCTCTGGGAAAAAAAAAAAAAAAAAAAAACATTTCTGTCGGCATTCAACCTTCACTGGGACCGTAAACAAAGATGAAAGTAGTTATGAATTTTATTCTTTCTGATATATAAAGAGAGAACCCCAAATTACTATCCTTTCATGCCATCAATCTTGAAAAGCAGCTGTCGTAAAATCTAAAAGACGAAATTCGCCTTCTTTCAAAATGCAAAATGTCATCAGTAAAGTGGATGGACACAAATAAGCCTGGCACCTTGGATATGTTTCAGTCAGCTTGTTCTTCTGTCTATATCCTTCTCCTTGATGTTTGGTGTCACTGCAGGTGGAAAGTGGAGACAATAGCAGAGCCCAGGCACTGTGCCAGCAGCAGTATAAGGACCGTAATTTTATACGCTTTCTGTACAAGGGCACCATATGCTTGGCTTGCCCTCTGCCATTACGGTAGCAGTCTCCCTCTGATAAGAATCTGAACCCCATAGACTACAACGGACTTGAAGGTTTAATAGATTTCCTTTTTTTTTTGTGTCATTAACCGTATGAACCCTATCCAATTTTTTATGTTTCTTGATGTTTAGGACTCCATTCAGTTTTAGGCAGATTTTTTGAATCTGTAATAGCTATGCACACATGCCATATTACTTGTTGCCCTAGTGTTTGGCTTCTCTTATATTTTAAGTGACAATTTCAATCAGAGAACAGTTTAGACACAAATGCAGAGCAGTGCTGTGAGGCGATAGTATTAGTAGTGAGGGGTTTTACCTGCTCGATATGGCTTTTTGCTTGCTTGTGCAATTGGACCAACATGGTTTAACCAGTGAAACTGGATAGTCTACCTTTTCTATGGAGTTAGCCTACCATATGAGATATTTTAGTGTTGGTAATACGTGAATCTTTTTTTACACTGGAATATTTTTGACTCAAGAATGCATACTTAGCCAGAGAGTTATCTAAACTTACCAGGAGGGGGGGGTAACCAGTCAGCCCTTACTGCTTTGCCTGTGTTTTTGAGAGAATATTTGGGGAGAGGGGCTTAACTCAAGGCAACAAGGGCAGAAGTGGTGGAAAGGGTAGTCAAGGCCCAGTGAGGCTGGCAGTGACTGTGAGGTAGAGTGCAGTGGCCTGTGAAATGGTGGAAAGAGTTAGGGATCAGTGTGTGACTGAGAAGGGGCTACATCCAATCATTTTATTGATAATGGTCACCCTAAGGCTGTGAAATATTAGCATGTCGCTACACGGTCATCATTAGATCTAATGGGAGAGTAAAGTCAACATTCCATTCATTTTAATAAAATCCATAGCCCCGACAATTTTGGGTGTCCCTGTAAGTGCCTGTACTTAACCAGAGATATTCTCCTATAAGCAGACTCCAAGCCAAAGGGCACAGGCTATCTACAATTACCAATAAAGAAGTGAAATAAAATGTTCATCATGTAAACTGTTTCTTGTTAATATCATCTGTTAGTCATTCAGAATAATCTGTAAATTCTGATTCTCATTTGGAGGTTTTATACAGTTACTACTGGAAAAGATTTGTTTGTGATATGAGGTTGTTGGTTCTGTCCTTGTCTTTGTGAAATAATCAGATCTGAAGTGAAATGCTGCATCGTCAGCTTTTTAAGAATAAAAACTCTTTATGCTTCCATTTGAGCCCCAAGCTGTACCAGAGGCAACAATTATGCAATAAAAAATCTTTGCTGCATATACATAGTACCTAAGACAGGACAGCCGGAGGCCTTGGTTATGAGGAACGGTGAGGACTATGAACCATTAAATTTATATTTCATTTTAGAAATATCAGATGCAGTGGATTAGGTTCATAAAATAAAACTGACTCTGCCAAGTGAGAAAACAAATAGCTATAACATTCCATTCCAATATTTATTAAAAAAAAGTCAAATCCTGCAGTATAACTGCAGTTTCCCCCTGAACACATCCTTGGCTCTGATCTGTCCTTGTGATTCACAGACACGTATATGAACTTCTTCCCTGTCTTGAAGACTGACATTGTGCTTCCTTCAGACATTAACTGCCTCCACATACACTCTTCCTCCTGCACACACACACTCCTTCACACACAGACACACACACACACACACACACACACACGCACTCACACATGCACACACATATACACACACAATTTACTTTCTCACAATCCAACCATACAGAGGCCTATACACTCTCTCCCTCTCATGCGCATGAACACACTCTTTCAACGACACACGATCTCTATTTTGTACACTCCACAGTCTTATTGTGCCACGTGCACCCATGCACAGTCTTGATTTCCCTTGCGCTTATTCACTCACACACTCTGCTTTCTTTTATTTTCTTCTAAAGCACATGGCTACCTTCCACACATCTGCTACAGAAGCCTATGGGCCCTTTGTCCTCTCCCTACCATACAGTATCTGTAACTGTGCTAATAGAACAAAAGTTTCTTACCAGGTGATGGATGGCATGCCATACTGAACACTTCCCTGCTCACTCAACGAGGAACAGAAAGCCATGCTTCTTCATGTCTGTGTTCAGTGTGGAGGTTAACGCAACTGGTGACAGACCAGTTGCGTTGAGTGAATCCACGTTGCCTGAATTGTGGTTGTGATTAATGTCACCTGTTGTCAGCTCAGGAGGACGCTGGGGCGTTTAACAAAGGGCCAAGCTGTTTACAGGATACAATGGTGAGCACACACACTGTGAGGACAATCTGAGCAGGGAATTATGGTCCAATCCGAGCCAAACGACAAACCATTGAGAGCACTTGATGTCTGAGTGCATGTGTGGAGCCAAGCCTGAATTTTAATGATACCTGTAGCTCTGAAAATTACATTTCATCATGAGCGTTCTACAACATAGTGAATCATTTCTATTCCATTACTAACAATTGACCATTTAAAGCACAGACACCATAAATGCACATGCACATGACAGAAAAATAATCACACGGCTAAAATGAAAAATAAGGACATCCACATGTATCTTCCACGTCAGCTCAGATATGCAGTTCTCCTAGTATTTAATTAACCCAAGAAGTAGGCTTGATTACTGTAATATAGCCTGACGATTAACCATGTCAACTGTATATCTAAGTTAAGAACTAATTACTGTTTGTGTGTGTGTGTACGTGTGCATGCGTGTGTCTGCCTGTGAGTGTGCATGCTTATGAGTGTGCGTGTGTGTGTCTGTGTCTGTGTGTGTGTGTGCCTGGATGTGTGCGTGTGCGGATCTCACACACAGGTCAATGCATAATTGAACCACTCTCCTGATGGCTTTCTTAATGGTGTAAATGAAGTACCGCAAATGGTAATTAGATATCTGAGGCGCACCTGCTCCCATTCCATCACTGGATGTGTCTCATGGCTTTTGTAGGCCCCATCCTCTGCCAGACATGGAATGCAATAGACTGTTTTACCTTAGCAGTGATGAGAACTTTAGTGATCATTATATTTCAAAATGAATATAATTCTGTAGCTACATCTCCAAAGATAATGGGGGAAATGGAAGTTATGACCACTGATGCAAGACACATTCATCAACGCGTATGTTATAGTTTCTAAGTGCACACAACTTCAGACTAGTTTAAGAATTAACTTGGAAAGAAAATCTGTACTTTCATTTGGCAAATGTATTTATCATTGGGATTATTGTAATGGTGATGATGATTGCAATACATTATAGTTCCCTAGCATATTGTCTTATCGAGAGTGAATGTGACCATGTGGGTTACCTGGGGTACCTTTCCCAAGGGTTCAACCTCAGTGGCCTACCAGGAAACTGAACTAACAACCTTTGTGTTTTGAACACTGTTCCTTACTGCTTCACAAAACTAATCCCCATGATGATGATGAGAATGACAATTTGCACAACTGAGATTTCGTATTCTCTTTTTTTTCCACAGGCTGTCGTAATCCAAGTGTTTTATGATGGGGGGAATTCAAGGACAATTTCCAAAAAGGGATACTGAATGCAACATTCTCAGAAAAAGCACTGTACCACAATACTAGTTTTACAAGAAACTACTGAGTTGTAATTGAAAGGTTTGCGAGGTCACTACTACATCTACAGTACAAACTTGACAGTAGTTTTTACTGAAGAGAGACAGCATATCTTGTGGGGTGACATCAAATCAAAAATCAATACACATGAAGATTGATTAAAATTTTATAGCAAATATTAAATGAATGCAAAATATGTTATTAGGAGTTGAAAATGAATACAATATTGATAGTAATACCATAGGGAAAGAAACAATGGAAGGGGCTGAGTGTGGTCGATAAGCTAACTACAGAATTGTATAATAAGAGGCCCTATGGGAGTGCTTTGGAGGGGGCAAACTTATCTACTTCAAGCAAAAACTGAGTATTCAGCTCCAAAGAGTGTTCCATCTCTTTCTCACTCTCTCCCCTCATAGAGACAAGCACACACACACACACACACACACAGACACATACAGAGCATGCGTCATTTGTTTGCATCGCCATCAAATTTTGTGGCCGCAGGCGACGAACAGCAGAACTCATTAATGAGCCCGTGATAAAATGTCCTTACAGCTGATAGCTGCAGATATTGTGTTTGCTTCTTCTAGTGACAGTACAGTTGCTATGCCACTCAGAGACTGCAGCATACAGGCAGTGGGCTAAGTGGGATGAGATATCAGTACTTACCAAGGAAAGGTATAGTTAGGTGAGCAGCTAAGCATTTGTGGTCACATGGAAGAGAAACACATGAAAAAAATATATAGAATTATTACAATAGTGTGGTTAAAATTCTGTATGTAATGTAATGCATTATAACATTTAATATTCTTTTATATTTAACAGTTAGTAGGTAGCATTGATTTGTTGCCATGTAAATGTGACAATGTGAATGTACTGTTAATGAATGGCTATTGTTTATGTTTGAGAAAAACACAGGAACCAGTATCCATTTTCCACTTCATTAGTGTTAATTGGCTATTGTCACACCACTTACCTCAATCAGTCAATTTACTCAAGTGAGTTTGTGTGAATCGTGATCAAAAGTGTTGTTGGACTGCAAAATTAGCTTTGTTTTACAAGCAGTATGGCATGAGACAATGAGAATTATTGTTTAGTTTTCATTGCTGTCACTGGTACAGCCAATGATAGCTCGAATCATCGGCCACCACTGTTTTTTAAGCATGAATCTGTTTTTAGCCACTCATACATGCATACCCCAAGTACACCCCAGGGTGAGATGTTGACCTGCTATGTGACCTGCCTATGCATGCTGGCCATCATGTCATCATGTGACTGGCTGAAGTGAAACAAAAGATGAACTGCAAAGTATTTCATTTATCTATTTTTGGTTATGTGAGGGCATGTGTGCTACTTTAAAAATACACTTGTACCCTGTTCCCACACCAACAATTTCTCCCATGGGTACACATATATAAATGCATTCATGGCAGTCTCAGTGGTGTACCCATGCTCATGTTTATTCAGAACAGTATCTGTTTGAGCAATCACTATTCAGTTTCTAGAGTGCAGTTTGTAAAGGGGTATGTCAAACATTTTGTCCATAAATCCCATGCATCTTATCATTACTTTTTTTTTTTTCTGTGGAACTTAAAGCTTAATCTACTGCACATCTTCACGTAAAAAACAATACAATATCACTAGCTACCCATGCCAAGTGAAATTCTCTGCCAGAGAAATCCATTGGGTTTAGCAGATCTGCAGCTGAATCCACATATTTAAAGCTCAAATAGTGCCCGAGTCATTGGTGTTTGAGTCCAAGTCACGCTCAGTCAACTGAGTCAAAAGTTCAAGTCACACGTCATTGAGTTTCAAGGATGAACACAATGTGTATATACCGGGCGATATGCTTTATTCACAGACACTCAAAAGTAGCATACACATACGTGTCTCCTGGGGATACAGAACAAGAACACATCAGTGTATTATTTATTTATTTATTTATTTATTTTTTGGAGTCTATCACCGGCAGGGTTATAGTATACTCTATCTATCAATGATGCATTGTGCAGTACAAAGAAGTTTTCTCAACAGCTATTTATGCAACTGTGTTGTCAGATGACAACTGCCAATCGCACTAAAATGGAAGCTTTGTGTTGTTTTTTTGTTCTTTATGCTTTTTGATTGGCTGTTTAGCTCATGTCTTTGCTAAGGGGTGCCGGGAACTGGAACCATCCCTCCGATTATTAATGCCTCATCATCTCATCATCTCAGCAAAGACAAAGACATCATGTCTCCTAGAGAAGCCATGATCATGTCATCCCCTCACACTGGCAAAAAAAGGAGCTTGAGCTATCGGCTTTCCTCCCGATTTTATTTGGCCTTTATCTGTTTGTGGGCGATAACAGTTTTGCACAGCTTGCCAAATCAATCTGAATTCTATTCTTCAAAGTGTGCGGAGCCCACATGCCAGAGGTCCCCAATGACTTTTTTCTAATGGCCACTTTCACATAAAGGCACAGTGCTGGTACTGCCCCCTCCACACCCACAATCGTTCTTAAGCAAATTTGAGGAAATGAAACTTTGAAAATGAAAGGTTAATGCTGCTTTTTTCAAATATATGTTTTTTTTTTTTTTTTGCACACACACACACACACACACACACACACACACACACACACACACACACGTGGTTGTACTCCTATATCATGTTGATAAAATGATAATATAAGATCATAATATAAGAGTATAAATGAACAGCTTTTTAATGAGGAACATGGAACTTTATTCTGCAATAAACAAGTTATTGCTCATCCACTACTGTAATGAAAGTTGATGAAAATATCATCCATACTCCAGAATAGGAATTCATGCTTTACTTAACCCTATGTCAGAACACATTTCTCCAAAAGGCAAAATACCCCTGATAGGCATTCATAAACATAGTTTTACAGTTACTCAATGTGCAGATTTTTGTCTGTTAAGTATCCCAAATGCTTGTATATTTGTATTGTGCATACTCAGCTATAATGTATCTACTTTGTACATACATGTAGTCACACAATATTTGAAATAGTTTGACTTGTTCATGACTCTTTTATTTACACTTATGTGATAGTCACTTGTTGCAAAATCTGTATTAGGTCAAACATATAAGTGTAAAAGTGTGATAGCACTGTACAGAGTTAAATGAACACATACAGTGTTTGCTTTTCATGTAACTATATATACAGTAGGTACAGTAATACACAGGTGTTGACACAAAGAAAGTGGGACTGAAATATATTTTAATTCCAGCATTGAACCATTTCTGAACATATTGGTATAGAGGCATAATACTATATACTGCAACCTTTTTTGTATTCCATATCTGATTAGATCTCTTGACAAAAGTTAGGCAGAGTTAAGTTGCATACTGTAATTGATGCCTGTCTCGTCCTTGATGCTAAAGTTCAGCACTTACCGCATTAGGTCGTTTACTCTAGATCAATCCATGAACACGAGAAGTTGCTTTAAAAAGAACTGTGATGGGTTTAAAATGATTTTGTCCTGCCCTGGAACAAAGCGATGCTTGGATTCCATTTCTTCAGCTTTCTCCCATTTGTTTTCCTGTAATTCGAGACACCGCTACACCAGTGTTACTGCCTCTATTCCAGCTGCCCTTGAAGACTTTCTGGATCTCATTCAGTTAAAGGGCATTGTACCATGGCTGGAAGGTAACAGTATAAGATAAAGTACTGCACAACAAGGCTATATTAAACCTATTACAGTGTTAATCAAAAGTGCCAATGGTGGTTTTAAATAATGATTGAATGTGGTATTAGGAAGGTTCATCTAATATGAGAAACACTGGGGAATGTGGTTTTCAGAGACAAAAGAAGATTTTGAAGGGGTCTAGGAGACTGGTCATATTTTACATTGTGTACCTACATATAGCATGTTTAAAGCCTACGTAAGAAAGACATAATGTTACAATAAGGTACATTAGGAACTCATAATGCACTGTGCATTATACATGACATACTTCATTAAACATGTCTTAACATGTTATGTAGGAATGAATGTCATTAACAACTCCAACAGCAGTGTCACATGGCATTGCGATACCTCTCACCTTAGCTGTGTCATATTTAACTTCAAACTTTACACTTTTAAACTTTAAAGTTAAACTAAAATGAATACTGTTAGTAATCGGTGAACTAAATCTAAACTGTATAGCCTTTTATTGTGCAACATAATTAAGTCAAATATGAAAAGCTAGAGAGAGAGAGGTGTCTAAATGTCATGTGACACTATTGGTGGGGTTAGATGTGTCATTCATTTCTACATAACGCATGTTATGTCATGTGATATAGTGTGGCATGCATCATGTACAATGTGTTTGCTATACTTTACGCAGAAGTTAGGCCATTTATGTGTAGTTCATGTGCACTTAATGTGTAAAAGTGACCCAAATATAAAGCAAATATAGTGCTTATAGTGAACACAATGGTGGTGATGTGGTTTTAAGATTTCATATTTTTTCAGTGTTTTTAAATACTAAATGCAAATACCAATGCAGTTTTAATGTGTACAACTTACTAAATGTAATCACAGTAAATGGTGATAAAAGTGGAGAAATTTTGGTAAATTAGACATGATTTTTTTTCCTCTAGGACACATTGCCCTAATAAGAATATGAATAATAGCACTAGGTCTGAAATGTACCTCTAGGCCTGTATGTACAAATCAGAAGAAAAATATGAAAATGCTGTTTATACTGTACTGAATATGTTTGAAATATACAATTAAGTGCAGTTACATAAGTTGCTAAAATGCACAAAGCTTTTTTTCAGGGAACTCAGCAAGGACTTTTTCATGGCACGCGTCGGCGTCTGACAGCACACATTCCACCTTAGTATTTACCCTCAGAGGCAGAGGGGGTGACACCCAGTGAGGAGGATGAGGAGAAATATTTGAATACAACGATTATTCAAATTCAGGCCAGTGAGGACCACAGCAACAGCAAGAAGGTGGAAAAAAGACTAAAGTAGCTGCAGAGAATTATGGGTGAATATTTATAGAAAACACTCCCACTTGTACTATGCAAACATATTTGCATACTGTTGAAATACTCTCATCTAAATATTTGCACATTAAATGTTATTACTTTGTAATTACTAACATTTATACATTAACTATAATCTATTATAGTACCGTTATTACCAGGTCTGTTAATATGTCTGTTTAAAATAATGCTGTTGATAGTATCATTACTAGTAACATCAATAACAGTAGTGATGGTAGATTGCATTGGCCATTGTTTCTTATGTTTGAAGAAGCAACATTCACTGCAACAGAATTGTCCATGACTTTGACATCTTTCAGGTTATTGAATCAAACAATCCTTGCTATTGTCAACTCATTGGCAGCAAAATTAACACCAATGCAAATGAAATCAAATCCACATTGATGACTAATGAGCCAAAACATCACACTATGACAAGGCTGCTGATGTAACATCAGCTAAGCTTCACATGTTTGTCAAGGATACTACATTTCCAAGACAACACTGCCTCAGAGTCAAGCAAAGATTGGCTGGCAAAAAGCAGGCCCAATCATGAAAAAAGAGGAAGAGCAAAATCAGTTCTCAGTAGATTAGATGATAGGCATTATAAGGACTGCAAAGAAGGCAAGATTTGGCAGTATTTGCTGAGCAAGCCAAAATATAAATGAAATAAATAAATAGAACATTTTTGCCCATGCTGGGTTGTCAGGGTTTTTCTGTGATGTTTTTGGTGTACACTGACAGGGCTACATTTGATCCCGCAGCCCAGAGGCATAGTGTCAAGGAAGGTTTTTGACTAAAAATCAATGTAATGCTGTGAATATGCAAAAAAGATCCAAAATCTAAAGTCATTGTTGTCTACTTTGACAAAGATGACGTTGACTTGATACCACATTAGTCTTTGGGTATCAGGACTTTAAGGACAATCACTCGAGCGATGCACTCTGGAATGTGATGGGTATCTTCTCAAAAGAGGAAGAGGAAATTTTGACTACAGGATGGACAAAGAAGGAAAGCTGGCAGCTGTCAAATTGGCAGACAATAAAAGTCATGCTAGCAAGTGCCTTTGCTGCTGTAGACCAAGTGAGTAAACCAAGGGGCTTTTCCAGACAGGGGAATCAGCATTTCTCATGCAGAGATTGTAACAGGGTATAATACTGTCATGGCTGGAGATGATCTGGCAGACATGACTATTGCCTTTGTGTGTTTTGGCAGATGATTGATTTTGTGGTCAACAACAGCTGGCTACTCTATTGCTGCAATGTAAAAGGAATAGGCCATGATCCAAAAGACTTCAGGGCAGAAACTGCAAACACATTAAAGAAGAAGGCATTTCAACAGCACAGAGCATTAAATACCTGTGCAATACAGAACAATTAAACCCCTTGTGTCCTGCTGTTTCCTTGTCATTTAAGCTTTGCATGATAAAATGAATGAAGTCTATAAAAATTTAAATAAAAAAATGATTACACACTGTATTTACAAAAGCATGTCAGCGCTACCAATCTGCTGCCTCACTGCTGGCCTTGGCCCATGTCAAAGGCTAACCTCTGTTTCCACCTCCATGTGTCCATGGCTGCCTGGGCAAGCCATGCTTTCTCTTTCAATTACGGCTCCACAATAAAGCTGTTGTGGGAGTTTGGTCTGGTTGAGCTCAGCATGCGTGTTCTGGCCATCTAGCATCTTTTTCTTTTCATTGCTGGGGCCCAGAGGTTTATTGTACATAGGTCTGCCATGGGTGATTATGTTTTGGCTTAGAACTCTTCTCAGACATTTGTTCTGGGAGGTTTCCTAGTTGTGCTGGGGAAATGTTGTGTTACATATAAGACCTGCAGTGACTTTAAAAGAAACAATTAGGGAAAAAATTAAAAATTTAAGTACTTCAAAATTTAATCTTTTATAGTCAAACAAACATAAATGAAATGGACAAGATTCATTTAACTATTGTTCATTCACACTTTAATAAATATTGACCATTACCATTAATTTAAAAAGTCAGTGTTTTGATAAATTTATTTATAATTCATAAACAAAACATCAACATTCTTGATGTTAAAAGGTCTAAATGTATTTTAATGTTCTAATAATCTAATGTAGTATAAACTTTTTTTTTAATCAACATTCCATACAACACAAATATTTTTGTGCAAACCATTAATAATAAGAATTTTAGAGTAAACAAATGAAAAATAAAAGCATGCTTTGTGGATACGGTATTCCTTTCATGAACATAAACAGTCAATTACAAATTCATGGGGCACCAGCTAAGGAATTTCATCTAACATTTAAAGAACTTATCCAAATGGGGAATAATTCATATCTGAAGGGAGACAATGTTACATCTGAAGAGCCAATTTACTGAATAATGAGGCAACACATTTCATTAACATGACATCCATTACCAAATATAACATTTACAAAATAAAATGCGAGTGGAAGTGTGGTGAATAGGCATTGATAAATATTTGTTTATGTGGTGATAATTTGTGAAATAATCTAAATATGATGTTATGATGTTATTTGTCAAAAGCTGACTGAGATAAGCTGTTCCATGTCATACTGGAATATTTGTTGATATGATGGAAATGCACACATTGCTGAGAAAGGCTAGTCAGTGTACGCTTTGATGTTTGACCAAAGCAAATTCGCTAGCAAACATAACATCCATTCGGAAGCCCTGGAATGTCAGATGCCATGCCCACGTCGTGTTGGCTCCAGCTGAGGAAGCCAGCACCCTGGACTTGGACTGGAGTGCAATTCAATGGGGGGGATGTCCATCTGCAGGCTTTGATGCAATACATATGCCAGGGGAGGCAGCCCAAGGGAAAGGAGCAAAGAAACACACTGTCAGAGGAATGTAAGTGCTGGAGGGAGAGGGAGAGGATCTGTATTCATGTATGGTGGGGGCTTGTGCAGGTGGTCCTGGAACCAGCAAGTGGGTGCCTGGTCTTAGCAGGTGCTGGTGCTCTGAGTTAGCACAAAGGATGAGTGGACTATCTCGCCCTTAAGCACCCCGAAGATGTGCACCCAGTAATGCCGGTAATGATCGACCTATTTTCTATATACTCATGGGCCGTGTCTGTGAAGGACTAGATGGCTAAAACAATCGTGAAGGCCCTGGCCAGCTGTGGTCCAGCACTGAGGATGCCTATCTGATGAGGGTATCTGATGACGCTCCTATCTGATCAGGGCACTGTGTTTGAGTCTGCTTTGATTGTGTCCTTCTGTGCAATATGCAGGTAGGCTAAAGTACATACCACTCCCTGCCTATCCACAAGGTAATAGGATCTGCGATCAATTTAACCCCACTCTGCTGTTCTTCTCTGAAAGGAAGACCACCAGCTTTGCTGCAGGCATGTAACAACAAAGCACATTGCAGCACTGGGTTCTCACTTAACTTTGTCCTGACAGGCAGAAATGTGTGCCTTCCAGTGGATGTGGTCACGGGGCTGTGGTCACTGGGTCAATGCTGGGCCCTAGAGGGGTGGTTGCATCAGCACCATCAGTTACTCAAACATATCTACCAGCAGGTGGCAGTGCACACCCATCGGCAGCAGCACTGGGACAAGGCGCGGCATGACTGGCAGGCTAATGACCTTCCTTTGTTGCCAGAAGAACAGGTGCTCCTCTTGAACTTCTGTCAGCAGGAGCACGGGAAGCCGGCCCCACGTTGGCAGCCTCATTCCTATGTTGTTATTTGACAACTCCTGACAGGGCTCCTGGTCTACCGCATTCAGCCTGAAGTGTGTAGTGTGAAGCGAAATATTCATAGGAACCATTTGTACACCTTCCCTGCATCTGTCAGCAGACCCGGGACTGGCCATCCAGGAATCTACAGCAACCCTAGGAAAGCCCCCCCCAACCTGAGCCACACTTGGCAGTTCTCTGTCTTTCCTCAGCCCCGGGAAAGACTAGATGTTCCATCAGTCATCCCTGTGCCCATGGGTGAGGAAGAAGTCTTGCCCCCAGCTAGGAGGGCACGCCTGTGTTGCTTTTTGCGTGCAATGCAGGCTAAGCCTCCAGTCAAGTAAGGGGGGGGGGGGATAAGGTGTCAGTGACAGTGGGATGGGAGTGTCAGACAAGCGCAGGTTGACAGGGTTAGTGGGTTAGTCATTGTAATGCCTGCCACCTTGAAGTAGTTAGATTAGAGATGCCTTTCCATGTGAGCAGACCTGAAAACAGAGAGGAGACAGAGAAGGGGGCAGGCAGTGAGTGGGCCCAGCTTGCTGTTACTGCAAAGCGCATATTGCTTTTTTCTAAAATTAGGCATGTAGCGAAACTGTGCTGGTGAGTGTGTATTGCGTGCTTGTATTTATGTTGATGATCAGGGAGACAGAGCTGCAAGGCAGATGGGAGGAGGACCAGCATGGGGGAATCCCAGGAGTCCGAGTCCGATGAGGCGAGAACCAAGACTGAGTGGGGAAGACAACCAATGTGCTCATTACCTTGCGCTTCTGTGAGAGCATGTGTGATGACCAGGGTGCCAGCAGTGTACTGACTCTACTCACCTGTCGACAGGTCTGTAGTGGCCACGAGGAAAGCAGTGAGTGGCCTCGGGTCGGTGGCCCCGGAAAGAGAAAGGAGAGTGAGAGGGTGACTGGTGTGAGAACTACTGTGTGGAGTGACGTCGGCGCTGGCACTCTTATTTTTGATGGTGTGCTCACCCTGATCAGTGGATTCCTAGGAACAGTCAGCATGCCCTATTAGTGTTTTGTGTTTCATGTTTGTTGTGTGGCGTTGTGCGCATGGGAGCACTTCGCAACAGTGCGGTAGCTGTAGGAGAAGGGGCTTCCCGAGGAGCAGGGACACTTAATAAGCCAATTCATCATCTGATTAGTGGGACCAGAGTGTTCCTGTTTGTTTCTTCCCACTGTATGGAGTGAAGGTGCATGGACTGCTGCATGCTCTACTAGGCGCTTTACTTACTCAGATGCATGTTAGAACATAAGTGCTTACCTATGTCACTGGATCCCAGCGGTGGAGCGGTCAGAAGGGGAGAGGTTAGGTGAAAGGCAAAAACATCAATGTGAGCTTCTGTGTATTGTTACTGTAGTTATGTGTATAATTAATGAAATTTGACTGTAATAAAAATTGCACTTTGATACTTTCCTCTGTTTCTGATGCAGTTGGTGGGATTGGTGGTGGATTCCTAAGGGAAGGGGGCTGTCAGCATGGCCCATTGGCTGTTCCACACCTCCTGACAACAACACATTTAGCTATTTCAGCACATGCTGATAATATTCTGAGGACTTCATAAACATAAGAATAATGTAAATTGTTCAATAAGGTCATTGTATCCATGCAAATGTAAAAGCATGCCTTAATTTATTGTAGATATTAATAATATACCATAATTCCAATGGCAGTCAAGTGTAATTAGCCAACTGCACTCATGAAATTAGAAGGTGTCATGCTTTTGTTTATTATATCATTCATAACATTCCCTCCTTTAATTTTCTCCATAGAGCAAAGCCATGTTTACCATCAGATATGTGGGGGCATTTTACATTTGCAATTACCGTGCATATGTCAAGAATGCCACAAAAATGCAACACCATGTGACCAAATGCGACAAATTCCCTCAAAGCACGACATTGAGCTTTATTTAAATTTGATATTTTTTTACCAAAAAATATCAGGCAATTACATTTTGATGTACAAATTTACATAACATTTACCTCATAATAAAGGTAAAAGGATATAAAACTAGTGGATGTTAAAAAATGTATTGTTCACTTTTACTTAGATGACATTCAAAGCTATAACCTAAAAAATTCTGTTTTTATCTGTCCTGCAGAGTTTATTCCAATTGACATTAAAAAGAATAAAAGGCAAAGAGGGAGAAAACAGTTTATGTGCAAGATATCTATAAATTCCTGTACATGTCTGAAATTTTCCTTTAATTCCCATTAATTCCCAGGGAAAACTTCCCATTTGAAAACTTTTGCAACCCTACTTAAATATGATAATATATTAAGAAAGAATAAGTTGAAAACACTGAGAATCTTTAGAGACAGTGATGGGTTATTCCAGGTCTTTGTCTGGCTCTCTCCTTGCTGGGCGCAGCAGGAAGTTCAGTGTGGCTTGGCCGTCTCTGTGAGCTGGGTAGGAGTGCATTTCCGCCCTGGCTCATCTACGTGGGCTGGAGCAGGACACAGCAGGGTTTCTTCCTCTCTGTCTGCTTTTGAACAGGCAGGCTGGTTATTTCACTTGTGTGGCTGGTTTTGGTTTTCCTTGGCTGGAGTCAGGCGGTGGTCTGTGTCTAGCTTGGGTCTGAGATTGTCAACTCAAGGTAAAGGTTCCTTGAAAGTAATTCTAAGTTTCTCACTGAAACTAGAATTCTGAATACTGGTTGGTACAGTTCCACATGGAAGTCTTCCGTCATGAGCTACCTAGACTTGAATCCTAGCTACTTGATTCATTACCACAGATGACAGCTTCTTATTCACTGGATGAAGGAAACACTCACGCTTGTCATGAGGGCTGGGACGTTTAGTAGACCCACTTCATAGAGAAGAGATGTTCAGATGGTCTGTAGGTCCTCCAAGGATCTTTTCTGGGAATCCTACAAATTTTGTATTACAGGACCAGACTGGATCAGATGTCAACCATTCACCAATGGTCACACCTCAGAAAGCAAGTTTAAGGGAGAATTACAATTTTACGACCCTCTGTTGAGCACACAGAAATTACAGGGAGAATTACAAATGTCACCTTCACTGCATTGACTTGACTTGACATAAAGCAAAGACTGACAATCAGTGCTGCCCACATTTTCCTCTGGAAAATTTTAAATTACCAGTACTTGTTACTGTCCTGTCAAGTGTATAAGGGAAATACTTAAAAGGAAAAAAAACAGTAACTTTGACTGAGGTGACCTTCAGTTTTTGAATATTAGAATGATTCATTTTATATTTAAAAAGCAGTTTATGGGACCCAAGGTAATATTAAGGGGCATTTTTGAGGAAATATTTCACAGTAACAAATTCAGTAACTTGCTCATTCTAGTACACACTGAAAATGTCACAGTTGAGAACGGTCTCCGTGAAGCGATCATACAGAAGTAGAGTTAGTAGAAGTTAAACAGCGGAATAAAAATACAGTACAGCCAACGGTAGTCAAAATGAACGCAGGAGGCAATAATTAAATTGTACACACACAGGCATGAAAGGCTCCTTGGGTATTTTTCTTTGTCTTTGTGTCATCGTGCAATGGCATTTTGCATTCCTAAGCATTCCCACCTGCAAGCTTCACATCATAGTGGAGGTTATTTGTTTTAAAGAAGACATTTTGCGCTTACAGAGCTGTGCTGGAGCATCCCACAGCAATATGTCTGTGAAGGGGCCTGCCTGCTGTTTTTAAACACGGGCTGTCTTTTCCTACCGCGAGCTGCTCGCTTCCTGCCAGGCCAGTGTTGGTTCAATACATTAAAAAATCCAAACCAAGACATTAATCCACTGAGCCTCCCACAAAGCGGCACACTGTCACTGCTGCGTTAAAAGGCATACCAAAGAGAAAGAAACGATACCTTAAAATCATTTGCAATTATCCATGTTAAAATAAAGGTCACCCTTCAATTTACTGGCCACTTAAATTATTTTTACCAAGTGTTTATGTGTATGTATTCAATTCTATATTACCCATAATTCTGCTCACAGCATGGACTGGTAGTACAACAATGAAGGTGGCATGATAATGATTTTTTTTTTTTTATTCCTGTCACTGTCATCCATGAACAATAATAACTGAAACCCTAATTTATCATAAACAAAAACACTTTTTTGTTCCAGTTTAATGCCACAAAAATGAGAATTTAATGAAATTACCTCTATAATAAACTCAGCCTATGCACTGATGCATGCTGTGATACCTTAGCTATATTGTGTTAGTTTACACAACATGTACTCACTACTGCAGAAAATTCAAACTTTATCTGAAATAGTGAAATATATACCCCTCAGAGAAATGAAGGATATGTGCTTGGTTACTATATGTACTTAGACATTATCAGGGATGTACTGGCAAAGACGTGAGTAATCTCTGGAGGATGTGGCGTGCCTTACAAGAAGCACAGACATAACAAAATCAAACAGAATTCAGATTCTCACCACTTACAATTTCCTGTGTTTCAAATGTTTATTAGGTTTCCAGAGCTTTGTGGCGTTAGGGTAGGTAAAGCCATATGAACCATTTACTATTTCTATAATACTGTCCAGAGGGTGACTCTTTGCCTAAGTGCTGAGACACTAGCTTGTATGAGTCTGAATGTGTATCTGAAGCTCCTGTGTGCAATGCTAACCAGGACCTCGAATCAAATTTTGCACTGGAGGCCCGTTCAGGTTTATAAACTACCCATATTTATAATTCAGAATTAAAATGGGAAGAAAGATTTATATCATGAGTGCTATATTCAGTATTTTAATATTATTTCGGTACCTATAGCTTTATAATTCAAAAAATGAGCAAATGAGCTAGTTATATAAATGGTTTCTGTGGTGTATTCAGCTCTTTTTGACATTCACGCAGTTAGACAGCTTCATATTAATGCGAACAGTGTAACAACAGAAAAGTCTTTTTTTCCAGGAATGCCTTGATCAGCATTGATCAAAGCTAGCAAACCAACATTAGGCACATAAACGCTATGGCACCATAACAAAGGTAAGTAAAAGGCATTTGCGTGTGTTTACACTCTACTACATCACTCAAAATTACTGGCTCCATATAATGTAACAATACTGTGTATCCTTCCTTTCTAGTAAGTACTGTGATTCACTACACAGAAACATTCTGGGCTAGTTTTCTGGATGCAGGTAATGTTCCATCTTTTGTTATTTCAACAGCATTAAAGTGGAATGTAGAAATAGTTTTTAGTAAGTGAGTAAATGAGTTTTGGATGTTTCTACATGGACAGTGATTTACCTTAAAATAACAACACTAAAAACAACAATACTACAAATTGTGATGAAAGTTGGTTTACAATGACATTAGTATTTAGTATAACTACAAGTAACTTTTTTGTAAACCTATTGGCTCAAGCCAGTCTCTCAAAAGCAGATTAAAATAAAATTATTTTTCACTCTATTCTTTGTCTGTTCCCTAGGAGTCATATTAGTCCTTGTAATATGGGAACCTTGTTTACACTTATATGAATCAAGAATGCTTAATCGGTGATAGCTAGTCAGTTAACATTGCAGTTATGCAGGAGATGTATTAGAGTATTAGAATGGCCGCTACGTAAGCAAACTTCCATATTCTGAAAGTATTACTTTTCCAGTAACTAGTTAGATATGTGTTGTCAGCTATTTAATGTAGTGTGAACTACCTACTGAGCAACAGGTACGGCACAATCAGTCACTGATTACACATGTGTTGGCTAGTTATCTAGCAAGTACCTTCTAATGAAACACCAGTAGCTTCTCCTGAAGGTAAATTCCCCATTGTAAAGTTATCCTACTCTTAGTTTCAGCACCATCAGCCCCGTAGCTGACTAACTAGCAGCCAAATTCTAGATTATATTGAAGTGTCCTTATTATCAGTCTGACCACGTTAATAAAGATGCATGCATATCTGTTGACTGATAAAATGCCAAGTGCTTACTACCATTAACTGCAATACATGGAAAGGAACATTGATATTATACACTAATTTATACCATTGTGAATGTACTAGTTAGTAAAACAAGCTATCAGTTCATCCATTATAGTCAATGTGATACTGATAAGTTGTGGTACACTTGACTCCATATTGGCTGCTTCAGTCTACCATAAGAGCTAGCATCCACTTCTATTGCAGTTCAGTTGTGTTGTTGGTTGCCAGTTGTGATGGCTGTATCCTATCATTTGGTTGATGCTGCAGGTAGGTAGTTGCTTGTCATGGTCAGAATAGGTGTATAAAATCATGACAAAAATTACAATGAGATGGCTGAGGTATTTGATGTTGAATTGCATCAGACTGAATGCAAATCTAATTCATCGTTAAACTATAGCATAACAATTGTTGAGCTATGAGGAGATGACACTGTAGTTTACAGTGCAGACTGTACATTCCCTTTTGTCTCAAAACTATCTCAGATTTTTTTTTTTTTTTTTTTTTTTAACCACTACTCTCTATATGTGTAGGGAATGGAATGTATGCATCTAAAACATCAATGTCTACCAACAGTGTTACAGACACAGTTAATGTGACTTAATGTAACATCAAATGATATGTTACATATATTTGTCATTTCGATGCAAGTTGTTTGCATTTAGAGAATTTCGCTTCATGGGATATATCTAAAAGCTGAGGGTGCACATTCCAAACTTTGTTATTGCCAGCTAGGATTGCATTAGTTTCACGTATTTTGAGTAATTCTGAGTAAGCTGGGAGCATTTTATGCCTAATGAAATGATCATTTAGATTTATTAAACTTTATATGAACTAATGTAGAACATTTCATCAGGGAAAAATAAAACAGTACATGATTAGTAAAATAAAGAGGCACAGAGTGTTTTCTGTCTTGAAGCAAAATTCACTATGTATTGGAAAATAAGCTGTAAATAGGGAAACTGTTAAAGTTGGGCCAGCCAAATGATCTTGATGAAATTGCCACTTACATTGTGTAACATACCATTTGATATTACATTATGTTACAGTAAGTTTTAATATGGCATTGTTGTGGTTTTTAATAGTTTAATGGGATTATTATTGTCATTTTGAAGTTCTGAATACATTTTAAAATGACAATGTCTATATATTCTACCTGTCAAAAGTTATGGATCATAGCAATAGTTCTGTTGGGGCTTGTATCCCCTGGGTGCTGTGGATAAGCACCCAAAATATTTTATTATATTCTGAAAGGAAATGTTAATATGATGCTTTGGATGTTCATTTATGTATTCTGTGCAATGGCACATGGATATAGTTGTTTTTTGCTTTAAATTATAATAGACATAGCTAAGTTGCCAGCTAACAAGCTGCATGATATCACATAATATAAGGTGGCTGCTGTACTATACCATTTCATGGTTAACCAGCTAGTTGTAACATAATACTGCCTTGTGATGAATATCTATTTTTGAACATATTACTGGGTCCAGGCTCATATCCGCTGAACCCAAAGTATAATTTGAATGGAATAAAAAGCAACACTGACCAAGTCCTGCATTGTTGTGTGGCTATGCAGTGTGCCCAACAGGACACAACGCCGAGTGGCTAAGCTTACTAGCAGTCAACAATCACCTAGGCCTTTGGCTACATTTGCTCATTTGTAGCTGTGCTTTTGTCCAATCACTATGTGGCATGTTGGCCACTTTTGCCACCTTACCTAACTTCCCAGGATGCCATTTTAAGTCAACATTTGCCTATGTCATACAGGGGGAGGCTAAAATACCTGTAGACTCAGACAATTTTGCAGCAAGTAGGCACACTCTGTAGCTGTTCTTCTCTGACACACCATCTAATGGCATTTTGCACCAGTGACTGTTAGTATGTAGTGACATCTTTCAGTTATGGAAATAAAAATATGATAAATATATTGTACACAAATTCACACACAAGACTTGTTTTGTAATTTGGTATTGTAAGCAATTCCTTTTGCGCTTGAGGTGCTCCTTAATTTGTGGCTAAAGAGAGACTTGAATGTACATGCACATGTGCATTCGTAGGCACAAAAAAGGGCTTTTTCTTCCACTGAACTTCAATGGGAGGTTACCATGACAACACAGGACACTAAACAAGTCAGACCATTAGGAGTGGCTGTCATCCTTCTTCAAACCAGGCCTTTTGGCAAAAGCAGTTCATGTGCCTGAAGGAATGTCCAATCTGAGCAGGGGGTGTCACATGGTGGCAAGAGTATTGGTTCCAGTCTGACTGCATGATTCGTTGGTATGTGATACAATGTGGGTGCAATTAATTTATAATAGAACAGGAAGTGTTGGCAGTGTTAGTTAGCTAGCTGGCTAGCTGGTAGACATGCTTTAACAACATCTATTAGTGAAAACATCCACTATTGAAGGATTAAAAGTTAGCCGTCTAGTTGCAGCTATACGTGCTCATATGAACAGCTACTAAAAACAAATGGACCACAGTGACCTCTGTGTGTTTGTCAGTGGTGGTCAGACAGAATTTGCATTGCTATACACTGGATCAATACGGTAAGGAATTGTAACTACCTGGGTATAACCTGGGTTAAAGCCTAGGTTATCTGGATTAAAAAAAAAAGAAATGTTAAAAAAGTTAACAAATTTTTTAGCAAATTGACATTAGCAAATGTCCTATGGGGCTATATAATTTTTTTGTGATTTGTTTTGCAATTTTGTTACATTTTATTTATTTGTACTTGTTTGATGTATAGTAGGTAGTTATAAGTCACTTGTAAGGGCAGATGCTCAATAACACAATAATATTATTTAAACCCAAACTGTACCTTGATAATGTGCTTCATTAAAAATAATGAGTGCAACAGCAAGCAAAGATTAATGTAAAGAAATGATTCATAGAGAACACTTATATCCAGCAATATAAACATTGAAAATTTCTGTTCAATTGTCAGGCTGTGTTCTTCAAATTTATACCAGCCCATTTTTTATGGTATCTTTTGCACAGACAGGTGTCACAATAGTATAGGCTCCTTTAATTCAACAATACAATGTTATTCTTGCAATGCGCAAAAGACAAGTTGCAATGCACTGTTGTCATGATTGTAGCTACAATTAATATTACATTAAGCAAGTGTTTGGGGAAAAAACTGCTTGTGTTACCAAGAAAGGCATAAACTGATGACAACATGAAATATCTACACAAGGTGTCCAATCAATAAGCAAGAAGAAGCTGACCCACCACATTACAAAATAAAGTGTATTACATATAACTGTTATGATTTCAAAAATAGAGGTTGGTTATCACAAATATATACATAAATAAAGTAGCAAGAACTTGTCATACAGTCTCTACAATACAGACATGTTCTCTCTCTCACTCACGTGCAAAATACATACACGCGCAAGCACACATCCATATTCATATTCTCTGATGTTAGTCACACATTCTACAGAGTCATCATACATGTGTACCTCCTCTCACGTGTCGTAAGAGCTGGTGACACATGTATCCGCCATGATCGCTGACCTAGTGCAACACTAAAACATTGACACATCTCATTTCTTCTTATTGTTGCATCCAAGACAGCAAGGCCATATGTGGGTGGACTAAAAACCATCTGCCATGTTTTGCCAGGTGGAGATTTTGATGAGCAAAATTGACAGCTGTAAAAGCTTTTTGGTGAATCACATGCAGTGAAGTGGAATCAAAGCTTTCTGAATGAACTAGCCCAGCACTTCCCTTGTACATGTAAAACATATCACACCACTTACATTACAGTCTCAGACTCAAACTCAAACAAAGTGCTCTGTTAAATCAGCATAGCTTTGTTTTATCACTTTGTTTAACAGCATTGTCATGCACTGATAATTTTGCACTTGTTCCCGAAAGCAATGTCACAGACCAATGCACAACACTCGACTTGAGTGGCAAAATGGCTTCTTGTTTTGAAGGACTGAAGTGACTCTTTCATCACTGTTGAGAGTAAAGAGCATGTGAAAAAAGTCTAATGACCTGAAAGCAAAAGTTAATTAATGAAAAGAACAGAAGGGTGAGCTCAGAAAATAAGTCAATAAGCCAAGCCTTTCTTCTAACCAGACAAGAAGAAATTATAAAATATCAAACCAATATTATTCATCATTCTTGCTGAGATCAACCCGTAAACTAGGATTATGACAGACAGCTTTGCATGTTGATACAAACCCTATTAATGCATATAAACTAACTACCTCTATAATTTTAAAAAGGCTATATTTTGCTGTTTTTACATCCAGACGGCCATCGTGCCACACAGAGAGGCCTAAAGAATGTAAGCAATAGCTTCACTGAACAGATAAAATATAAACCAATAAGAATAATGGTTAATGTTTTTTTTTTTCCCTTACATGTCATACAAAACTGCAAATAGGTATACAGTAGAATTTATTGCTACAATTTACAGTACTTCACTACTCTCCTTTCTTGACCTTTGGTAAAGGTTTTTATTGCCAGGTGGTATTGTCGAAAAAAAAAAAAAGATTATGAGCTTTGTCTAATGGGCATCGTAGGCAAAATAAAAGGTAAAAATATAAGTGGAGAGAACATTTCAAAGCAAGTGTTTTATCCCCTACACCTTCTTTACAGACCATTTGAAAAACAACCAGTTTTATATATTTGCAGTTGGACCACAAAGGGAAAGGTATCACATGATACAGACATTCAATAGAACAACTTTATTTGTATTGAAAAAGAACCCAGATTTATGCAACACTTTGGATCAGCATGTATTTGAGCTCTTGATTAATGCCTTCTGACAGCTGTTGTGAACTGCCTGTGATTCCAAGGCAATGTGGGATTCCTGTGCTCTTGAACGAAAAGTCTTGAAAATCTTGAAATTTAGGACATCAGTGCATATAAAGCAAGTTCTGTAGTCCCCACATGACTGGGTGATGAATTATTAAATATTCAAGATGAGCAATATATGGGGTTGACTCTTGACAGGGCATCAGTGTCTGAAGCTACTGTAGTTTCATAGCTGTCATCTGGTTGTCTGAATAAATATGGCATATATAAGATCACCAATATTTTAAAACATTTTAGCATTAAAGCATTAGAGGCCTTGCTGGAATTACCTTCAGAGGTGTTGATGGCAGATGATATATGTTTGCTGTGATATTTACTGTCTATTGAACATGTGTTGATCACATTTTAAAATGAATAACACTTCAGCAAACAAGACATTATTTGCTCTGTTTCACCCAGCAAAAATTAAACCTAAAGCATTTTCTTCTGTCATTTTCAGAAACTTCAATTAGCTTCTTGTGCTAAAAATTCATATATAATATTGCATTTGACATACAGCAATGCAGTTAATTGCTCTGCCTAGGACAATGTAAGAATCATATTCCAATTAATCATCCCATATGAATAGCTCATTCATGTGGTATTAAAATAATAAAGTAAACGTGGGCTGGTAATTTGAACATTTTTAGATCATGCATTAGGTTGTCATGGAGACGAGTGAAGAGTGTGAATATCCATTGACATTTCTAAAAGTAGGCTGGCCCATTGACTCAGCTTTTAACATAGTGCATGGAAAAAAATTCACGCGAGAAAGAATGAAATCTTTTGAAAAAATGCTCTAGAATGTGGAGAGGAAAAGTAAGCTATAAATTGGATATTTAAAACAGCCATGGGACTGTATAGTTTATTCCACCAATGAGATTAAGGGATTTTTAAGGAAAATCTGAATGGAATCGTGTAAAAAGCAGCTTAAACAAGAAACACATATTTCAGATGTACCGCAAAAGCACTCTCTCTAAGCACATTATATAGTATTCCCATTCCAACCAGCTCAGCTTCCAGTTCTAAGCACATTTTGGGACTGCTACATGCATCAACACTGTATTTGTTTTGTTGTTTTCTCTCGTGTGAAGGCTTTTCCCAGACTACATTAGCCACAACATCTATGTTGTCAGTCCAAACTCATGCAGCTATTTAACTATGCATGCTGGGTGTGATTTACCCCCATATTTAATACATATTTGGCATACACAGATGACTGAAAATGTCTTTCTGACATGTAAGATATTGCTAAGCTGTGATCGATTTGGCAGGATTGCTTTCCATCATAAAAGCGATTAGGAAATGAATGTATGTGAATGAAGAATCGTAGACCATAAGTGGATCCGGGAAGCATAACGTTTTAAACATTATCATTTGTATGTAGCATGACTGTCTGCATAAAAGAGAAAAGAACATTAATTTAAAGTCAGAGTAGAGCAGATGACAGAGTATTAATAGCGCAGATTTGTTAATGGAATTCAAAGAATGCTGGTTTGTGTGTCAAAGAAATTCACACTTTAGAAAGCACCATTACAATATGCATTAATCATCTTGAATGGGTAGACAACAACAACAACAACAACAACAACAACAATAATAATAATAATAATAATAATAATAATAATAATAATAAAATAAATGATGGTGTCAGTATGAATAGTTTAAGTGGTTCTGTGAGAATGGCGAAAAGAAGGCAGAAATGAAGCGTGGTGCTCTAAGTGTTCTGTGGTAACCTAAATAATTACATGTCTTCTTCTCCCACAGTGATTAATTATCTCTGCTGAGGGGATTTCTTATTTTAGTGTCCTCTATAGACAGGAACCAGAAAAAGACGGAACCCAAGCAACAACTTATCAAAATCAGGGTGACAGAATCGGGCTGGTCAGAGATACCTCTGCAGGAATCATTCCATGGCTGTGATGTGTATGCTTTACCTGTGTTACCACCACATGCAGGTACTACGCTGCCATTGTCATGTTTTTTTTTTTTTTTTTTTTTTTTTTTTTTGTCGACATGCATGACAGTCCTCTGTGTTACAGCATAGAGAGGCGGGATTATTTGGTCTCAGAAGGCACCCTCTTCCCGTGCCCTGCCCCATCCACCAGCTAAGATTGAAGATGAAAGGGCAGGTTTTGACGCTGAGACAGCGGACACAAGTCTTGACACAGCATAATACATGCAGAGGAGATGACACAGACTCCTCCGGGCACTAGTTCTATGAAGATACCTCCAGACGGATGAAGGAGTCTGAATGAAATGCACAGGGAAAGGTTAGCTTTGAAGTGTTAAGTTAAAGTTACACATATATGGAGAAAGAGAGACGCATACACACACATGCACAGAAATCCAAAGCATTCTTGTTTGGACCAAGACACATTTTTATATAAATAGTAACAAGGCCTGAAGCAGGGAAAAAAATACAAAATATGAGTCATCACCGGGTAAACTCAGATAACTTGATCATAAATATGTATGGTGTGTATTGCTTGAAAAGCGTAGACGTTATCCAATGACAGGGCTTTATGTAACTGCAGAGAGGGGTGAGAGAGAAGAAAGAGAGGGGTGGGAAAAAGACAAAAACAAATTGATAAAAGATAATAAAAACTGAAACTCATTGTTTATCAAATGTTTTATGAGTCAGTGCCATCTGTAAAATAATTGCAGTGATTTGAATGATTTCATTCAGCATACAGGGTCTGCTGATCCAACAGTAATTAATGGGTTTGTGTTAGCGATGTTTGTGGAGTGAATGCATAATGAGCCACACATTTTTACCAAATTGTTTCAAATTCTCACCCAGTGAATACAGTGCACATTTTCAGGAAGTGTGATTTTTTTTTTTTTTTTTTACCACCAGCCAATACAATCCTTCTTGGATTCAAGACTTTTTTTTAGTGGCTGATATAATAAATATACTGTAGCATTTCCTGAGTCATGTCAATTAGAAAGTTTTATGGATTTAAAACCGTATAGACATGAGTAAATATGATGACCTGGGCTTACCTTAACTTTGTAATATATATAATCTCCTTATTTTATTTAATCTCTTCAGCCCAAGAACATATCATTGTGTACCATATGATCGTCATCCTACACCATAAAAAATGCAGTTTTCATCAATTCCTGCTTAATGCTGTCTCCTAACAGTAGCAGACAGTGTGAATTAAATACGAAGTATTGCAGTTGTTTTTCTCTGGTAGCACAAGATGCATTATTGTATCAGACCTTTTTGGGGAAAGAAAGGGGCCTAGGCAGAATTATCTTGGCCAATTTGCTTCGGAAAACACCCTGACCTGCAAATAATCATTTTCATGTTTGGTTGAACGTCTTATTAGGCAGAAACAGTTCGGAGCAACCCCTTCTACGCTAGAACAAAAGGCAGTGACTTCTTGGAAACCACAATCCGACCACAATTAACGTGACACAAGTTCAGGTTGGTAGCTGTGTTCTGCGACCTCACAGCACAATTAGGTTAAGACAGCCTTAATAATAAAGCTGAGAGCAGTGAAATGTGTCGATAGATGAACGAAAGGAATTACATTAAGAAATAAAGAGTATCATTAGAAACAACATTATTACTTCTGAAGTTCGCATGGGAAGCAAGGTGCAGCTTTGTAACAGCCTAAGACATGTGTGATGTGACGTTGCATCATTCATTCATTGTACTCTGAATGCCATCAAGTAATGAAAACCTTTCATAATGAACTGATATTTTATGAAAGAATAGCTGGCTAACCATCTTACGCTTGTTTGTGTTGCTTTGTTACAGTCAGCTAGTCCCTTTACAGTAATTTTGATTTGTGAATGTTAATTGTGCTCATTAATTACTGCCAGCTACCACAATTTGCATGTGGGTCAAGAATTTAAACAAACCTGGGCAGTTTGTCACACCAAAAATAACCCATCCTAACTAAGCAAAAGGGGATTATATGTGTATGTATGTGTGTGTGTGTGTTGGGAATACTAGAAAAGACAACATGATTCATCAGGGACTGGTGAAAATCTGTCATCTGCTCAGTACATTGCCTGCTTTGCCCTCTTCAACAGTATGCTCAACTGAAACAACGTCACCGCTTGTGAGTGACAGGTCTGTTAATCCTGTGGCCAACTGCGTGTGTGGCCTGCTTTGCTCTGCCAGCCCAAGGATTTCCCCAGACTGTGTGATAATCAAAATAATCCAAATAAAGACTCCTTCCTGTACAGCTTCCCCAGTTTCCCAGCTAGAGTTTGTTTTATGTTATTATATTATTTTGTATTAAATTATTTACTGTTGTTATTTTTTATGTTTTATTAATTATATTTTAGAATGAGTAGAATGGTTCACTGTGTTAATAATGCAGTACCTATCTGAACTATCTACACTAATATGCATTGTTAAAATATATAATTGAAGTTTTTTAGTTTGGTTTTTTTTAGTGAAGCATCAATATATCCAAAGTTTTTTCTTCCTTTCAGCTGTAAGCTATCATACTGTTGTGCAGTGTTTGTATTTATGTAATACCCTGGAGTACGGGTTTCCCACCTGTGCTGTGATTCATTTGGTGAATGATCTATCAGGCTGCCATGTTGCTATACACACTATAAAACACACACACACACACACACACACACACACACACACACACACACACACACACACACACACACACACACACTATGCTGTGGTCACCATGTCATTTAATATCTCAAACCCCTTCTCAGGAAGTGCATCTGTAGCCTCTGTACTACTAGGTAACACAATACAGAAACAATGTGGCACAATATTGAGAAAAGTTGCAGTTAGACGAAGACCATAATCCTTTCTTTACTCCTCCACCCCTGGAAATCTGCTCCAACAATTCA
Organism: Megalops atlanticus; assembly: GCA_019176425.1. NCBI lineage: Eukaryota > Metazoa > Chordata > Actinopteri > Elopiformes > Megalopidae > Megalops > Megalops atlanticus. Next base: position 9,765,557 of record CM032886.1, read on the forward strand.
GTGGAATATAACCTTACATATGTTGATATATGTTTTGTTAGGGTAAAGTAAGGCATCAAACATCATAATAGCTTGTTCAATTCCATTATTTATTTTCTAAGATAAGACATTGAATTAGAAGAAGAAATTTGGCTTACAACAATGTCTGATCTGTAATTATAAAAAGACAAGAAAAACCGCACATGCATATCTTCACAAACACACATGAATGCAATCTCATTGTATGCATACATATGATACATATACATTCAATAGCTGGAAAAAAAAATCCAATCATTTGTATCTGCTTATATTTGGTTTAAATAAAAGTACCATGGTTTGCTTCAGCACTTGTTTAATCTCAAAATCAGACAAGTACCTCTTCCTTGTATATGACTAATTTGATCATGTACTGTAGCCGATTGTGAGATAAAGTACATTTAAATCTATGAATTTTTATTGAGTTCCAAAAGTTTCTTAGATGGCAAAAGCTATGGTTATTTGTTTAGCACATGTTTTATCATTTAACCCCTTTGTACAGGCAGATTGTCTCAGCTGCAAGCAGAGTTTGGAACGTCTCCAGCAGTTTGCTGAACACAGCAATTTGAACATATAATTTTCAGCACCAGGGTCCTAGGGCGAGTTGCACCATCTGGACCTAGAATAGATGGTCATAAATTCATAGTTAGAGTCAGAGTTTATGGGCAGATTTTATATCCGGTTGCACTCACCAAAAAATAAGCTTTGTTGTTGCTACGACTGGCGCAAGTAAGTGTTCATATTGTTTACAACTGTCCCTTGGCAGAAACTCTTATCTAGAATGACCTGCAAATAATTTTCTGTGCTTTTGTCAATATTAACACAAACTCTTTCTAGGCAGAACTTAATACTAAGCTGGACCTGTCTGCAAAATATAGCATCAAACAAACAAACAACACTGTTAAATTCAAAGATTCCTGAATTAAAAAAGATAAATATATAAACAACCATAATTAGCTAAATATACAAGCTAGCTAACAAACACGAGAATACATTGACTGTCATACATGGAGCTTTCTGGATTCATGGATAACCGTGAATATATGTATAGTATCACACAGTCCCACAGTAACCTAGGTAGCTAGTCAAGCTAGTATATTTTTGAAATGAATAATTTGCATTAAACATAAGTACAGACAACACACTTTGGCTGGATATGTGCACTCTCTGAGGTGAGACATCATGGCAAAATTGATAAAGTCTTTGCAACTGAATCTGATTCTCTTGATAATTTCTGCAGTGTACACGGTGCATTTAATTGTGATTTGACATTGAGAATAGTATGAGGTCCTACACCTGTAGGTATAGGGTTTATTCCCAGCTGCAAAGAATGACAGATGTTCTGTTTGTCTTCTGTTTGTTTTGTCTTAAAACCTTTTTATGTCAACCTTTTTATGTCACAGTCCTGTGTTGCAATCACTACAGTTTACTAATATAAATCCAATAACACTAGACATAAAATATGCAGGAAGCATTCCATAACTCTGTCAATAAACAATAAAACTGAAGACACTATACATTCAAAATAGCTTGTGCATATATTGTGCATTATCATTTGTTTGCTAAGAGGAATTCTATAAGTAAACAAAGCAGTTAAGTGTTACTTAACTCTGGCCTGCTGGGTATTGTAAACTGTTATTTGAATGTATTATTAATGGAGGTGACCCAGACTCTCTGAACACTGAGGGTCTTATTTTTGATATGTCTCAATGCTCAGACGCAAGGGTAGATGGGGCTTCAGTGACTTGCAGAATGTGAATACTGCTAGTGTCGGTACCCAGATTCTCATAGCAGAGGGGGCATCGTTGGGGTGGAGGTGGAAGGACATTCTTTTGAGTTGCATTTTCATTTTCATTGACATAGAGCTAAAATGGTATTCTCAGCCCGGAGCTCAGTTTTCTCTTGCACCGGAAAGGCTGCCACCACAGAAACCAGGTTTTATTTATGAGCAACAAGCTCCGTTCCATTTTAAACGGTATGGAGTTTCACAGTGGACCGTTTAAGAATGATTCATTGCAGAGAAGTAGAAGTGAAACTCTCCTTGCAGTATGGAGAGTGTTTATAGGCAGGAAGATTATGAATAGGAAAGAAGAGGTTGTGAAGTGTACAGTATGGGGGATGGTTTCAAAAGCCAAAGTGACTAAAATAAAAAAGGCTTTTAGGAGATGTTACATGGACAACAAGTTACAGTGACTACAGTTTTGACTTTCCCATTGAAGGAAAAATATTTTGTTGATGTGATCTCATGTGACACCGATTGACCCTGCAGACTCCCCATACTACCAGAAACATTGACCTTCAAAAGTTTTTCATGTCAGCACTGCACAAAACCTTATTCTAGATGTCAGGGCGTTCACTTGAATCACATTTCCAAATTTGATGTTTTTGTTGCATCTTTATGTGATTGGCAGTTTCACAAAGAAAGTGTTTGCATTTAACTTTCTATCAATATATCCTAATCCATATTGTTGTCCTGAATTAAAGAAATGTAGAAATGTGGCAAGCACCCAAGAGCTTATGTATTCAATTTGCTAAGCTTCCTCTAAACTACTGCAAATAAAAGAACAAGACAATCCTTTTGTTGCCTTCAGTCAGGATGGGGGAGGACAATTATGGTGACATTGTGAAATTCTCTTTTATTCCCCCAGTATTTTTAAGTAATGAAGTCTCAGACTGCACAGAAGAATATTGACTTTTTTAAATAATGTAACAAGCTGAAGGCATTCAGTTTGACTCATATCGTGCTGTGTCATTGACTTTCGGTACCAAATGTTAGCAAGTAGTACTTCTTTTTATTCTCACACATTTTTCCTCAACTTCAGTGACCACCAAACTCATTATAACTTGGTATATTACTTGCTTGTAAAGGAAAAAAAGGGATCAGAGCAGTTCTAATGTACACTCATGTCAGCCTGGTTATTTATGGAAAAATAAATGCACCTCATTTGCTAATGATATACATTATAATTGTATTGTGGCAGTTTGCAATCATGATCTGTCATGGTATCAAGCTGGAATTCAACCACAATATATTAGTTGCTCTATGTGTTTTAGACTATGCAGCTTTGAACTGAACTGAGCCACTTTTTATTATTGTAATTATTAGCATAATTTAGATGATGCAAAATAAACGAAAAATGTGATGGGTTCACAGGAAAATAAGCTTGACCATTCAAGTGTTCTTTTTGCAAGGACTTTTTGTATCGAGTCTTATGAAGCTCTTCAGAGTAGCAATATTGATTTCCTTTGTTTTAAGTGTGCATATCTTCAGTACTTCAGTATCATTTTATTACTGCTTTTACCAGTCTAGAAGTCAGATAGTGAGTCCAGGTGGCTATGATGGTTAGGTCAGCATTAAGGTGTGTCATAACATGTGGTTGTGGGCAATCTTGAGCAGGGGACAAAGAAATACAACTACAGGGAAACTTTTTAATAAGCAATTAAAATGCTTTATTCCACTCCTCTTTTTATTCAAAGATATGTGCTGAATTGTGGCTTCTTTAAGAGTGTTCATTTGCTGGCAATGTAATGCACAAAAAAGCCATTAATGATGCTTTCCCCCGGCTCTCTCCCTGCTCGCCATCGAGGAGACCTGGCAGGCGCACTGAGGGCAAGGCAGCTGCCTGTGTCTGGAGTCCAGCGGGCGAGTGGGGTGCCTCACAGCCCAGGCTCATGAAATAGGAACTCATCTGAGCTGTCTGCTGAGAGAGAGGGAGGGAGAGAGGGGGAGAGAGAGGGGGAGAGAGAGAGAGGGAGGGAGAGAGAGCGAGAGAAAGGGAGAGGGACAGAGACTGAGTAATAGAGATAGAGACAGTAAGCTGAGTCAGTGGGCATCTGTGGCTTTGCGTGGATTGCAGGGCCTCCACTCCACTCCTGCAATCGTCTGCAATCTGTAAACACAGCCCAGCTGCATAATAATGGATGTAGTTGCGGCTGGTTAGACTTTTCAGCACTGGACAGCACCGGCCTGAGCGAGAAGCTGTGCTTCCCTCTTGCTTGGGGGGGGGGGGTGCTCGGTGCTGTCGTGTAACCCTGCGGGCTGCCTGTCAGAACGCCACGGGGTTTTGACATGACTTTTTCTGTCCGCTTTGATCTTCTGCAATGTTTCTGATAGCACTTTTTCCTCATACGTCTGCAGAATACATTGATTCTGATGCAACACACCATTCAGTAGTTAATGAAGCATATTGAGCTGTTACTGTTTTAGTTGTTGTTTAATTCTTTGTTGATACTTTGGCACTTGCTGAAATCATAATGATTCACACTTATCCCATATTTGGTTGGTTTTCAGATTACAAGGAAATTACTGAAATAAGAAACGTAAAATAACGTAAAAATAAGAAAAGTAAGTTTTTTTGCTATTTTCCTTGTACTTATCTTTTTTAAAAAAAGGTTAGGGTCCAGTTCTATACACTGACATCACCAACTAAAAAGAAAAAACTCTGCAAGTGCATACTATATTATGCATGGTTGTGATAAATAATGATCATAAAATGAATAAGCCTTGGTTCCCCTTTCAGCCTGCTCAATCATTTTTTTCACCATCATGTATGCCACCAGAGGACTGAATGGCAGTGCATAAACACCATGCTGATACTGAGTGCTGAGTGTTCCATATACAAACTTAATCCTGAGTATAATCGGAGTCCTACGGACCCTTGGGGCTGTTGACAGCGTCCTTACACAGCATAAAGCAGACATTAGAGAAAAACAAAGCTGGCGACTAGATCTCCCCTTTAGGAAATTATTGAATGATTACTGAGCATTTTTCAGAGTGACAACAACAGCTGTGCATGAATTTCATATATCGAGAGTGGGGCTTACTTGCTCACATTGATGCAGCCTCTGCACCATTGTGGGAGTGCGTGGATTCGTGACATCAGCAATGCAAAACACTTCCACCCACTATTGTTCTTGCTGGTTTCAGCAAACAGAGGCCTGACACAGAAGGGCTATACAGGTCTGTCCTGTCTACCATCATTTTAACAATTTTTATTCTACTAGGATATATGGCAGGCATATGATCCTGCAGACCCACTCAGTGTTTCACCACAAAAGGATGTTTTCTTTCCTTTATCTGACTAACCTGATTTCTGGTTCTACTATGTATTTTGTTTGAAATGTCATATGATATATAGGTTTCACCTCATAACTTCACCAGAATTCATATTGGCTAAGGTAATTTGAGGTACTTGAGGTGCCAAAAAAGTACAAACAACAAACTGGTCATTGGGACTGTAGCCATGTCTCAGATTGCAGACTCCCGATTTTATTTTTAAGTGTTCGACCTGTTGCCAGGGTGATGTCCTAGAGATCTGACCTTTACTGCTATTACAGAAAGAGTGCTGCTAGATTGTGCAAAGTGTGGCAGGATGAGACAGACCACAAATCCTCTGTCCCTTCAGTTATGGCCAGGATCATATTCTGTATCATGTTGTGTTACCATAGGTTATTTTTCAGTACTTACTGCTTTTGATATCATGTGTGTCCATACATACAACATATTCCATTAACGACACTTCAGGCTTAACACTGAATGCATTTTAACAGTATAGCTGGTGGAAAATCCACTGAGGTGAGGTTTGAATATCTGCAACATGTAAATCAAGGAACAAGGGATTGGTATCACTAATCCCTGTTATTTCTTCATTCACCATCAAGTGAAAGCTTGGCAACAAACTGTCACCCACCCTTGAGTATAAAAAAAGAAAATATAAGCAAACATAGCAAAAAGGTGTAAGTATATTGGCAATATATTTGATACAAACAAGTCCAGCAAATCAGTTTAGTTGGACCTACACAACAGCATAACTACACAGCATGGCTGCTATTTTCTTTTTATGCTGCTTTTTAATGTAAATTGCATTTAATATGTTTTCTTAATAAAATAATTCACTAGTGTGATAACCTTGCTCTTGTGGGGCTCACTGGTGCAATAGAGGACAAAGGGACTCAGCCCTCAACCATAAAATCCAACTGAAAACCGTCATCAGCAAAACTGAAATCACAACCCCTTAGCGTTCCCCTGCCACAGCCAGAATGCGTAGGTGATGGTATGCAACACACTCAAGTTGGGAACACTAAAGCCAGGAACATCTTCTGGGGCTTGAACTCAATCTTGAGGTAATCCTCGTAGAGCAGAACAAAACAAAACTTCTGAACCGATCAATCAGAGCTTTGTACAGTCAGTGGGACTGCACTGTGAGCCAGAATGCCAGAGAACCAGAGAGCACGTTTTTGAAATTTGAACGTTCCAAGTGGTCAAAAATGAACCTTCAGCATACTGGAATGCAAGGGGTGGGCAGCTTTCACTAATTCATAGAATTAACATTCAAAATCAAATCCATAAAATCCATGAAATCTACCAATGCATTTCAACATCATCCTTCCAGAGTTGATTTTTCTCCACATTAATTGATACTGAAAAAAATGTAGTGTTGCCACTACAATTCAAAAGTACTAGGTTGGCACTCAGGTAAACTACTGTTGGAAAAGTAACTCTAGATCTATACTGGAAATTGGACAAGGGAGAAGAAGATTTATAAAGGTCAATTGCCACCTATATTTTAATTAGACCCAACACAAAGTGGTAGCTCTGTGATGTGGCTGTATTTAGACAAAATTCAGAATGTTTTGGATGAGGATGAAGCTGTCATTACAAAACTGATTTTGGATAATAATATAAGCGTTGGTCATCATTGTACCATTTTTAAATGCAAACAGTCTAAGGGTACTAATGTTGTAAAGAAGATGTACTGTATGCAGTTTACCATGTGCCTTCAGCCACTTCTGACATTACCAAAAATGCCTTAATCAGTTCTTGATTTCCTTATTTCAAGGTTTGCAGCTTGATAGTGTTTTGCTAGTATTCTCCTGTTTAACACTTTATATTTATGACTGCTATACATACACCAATCAAGGTGCAATTTTTACACATGTGAGTAATGGGTCATAGTAGTCATAGTACTCCAGATGGAGTACTGTCATGAGCAGTGAATCTTGTTGTATATGAAGCCTTGGTCATATTCTGTATCTGTGTGCTTTGTAGCTCATCTAGAAATGTTAACATTTTGGAAGGGTCATGTCTCATTTCTCTGTAGCAACAAAATGTGATCTCAATTAAATATATATAAATATAAATATTCTAGTGTAGACTACGTATATTCACATTCTTCAAAGAACTCCTGCATAATTCTGTCAGTATGTCTGTTTTTTTTAAGAATGAACCTCCTTGCATTTCCTTGTGTTGAAGCTGTTACTCTTCCGCTTTGAATTTTCTGTCAGGGACTGAATACCTGAATGATACTTTTAATTTATCATCAGGGATTCTGAAACATGTTTTATGTGCTTTATAATATCATTTAACTATGCATCTGTGACTGGCCAGTGAGCAAAAATAAAGTTAATCAGTTTAAAATGTGCCTGAAAGAGACTAACAGAGACACTTGGTAGAGAGTATAGCTCTGCCATCCTTAAGTGTTGTCCTAGCAACCCAGAATCAAATCAGTTCATCCTTGTTCCATTGGCAACAATTTTTTCACATACCATCCATATGTATCCATAACTTCTGAAGTCATCCTATTTATAGACTGGAAAACAAGCAAGCAAAACCAAACCAACAATATGTAAGACATGCAAATGAATACATAAATGTCATTATGTGTAATGGTGGAGGAGCTAATAAAATTTTGAATAGCACTAATCATAAGAGACCAGCATTTATTTACATACTTGTAAAAAACAGAAATACAATATGGTATATCAAAAGTGATTTAATTAGCGTGGTGCCAGGACTATTGATCATATAACGTGCATGTCTGTCTCAGTGTCCTTGGAAGCTGATTTGATTTACAGACAATAAATCCCAAAGACAACCTATGTGTGCATGCTATTGTTGTTTGGCCCACAGGGCAGCCTGCGGCATCACAGCCTATGCCACCCCAACCAGTGATAGGAGATGGATTAGTTTAATCAGCATCTATGTCCCTGTGCAAGGGGAGGGCCACCCAGGATGGCCCTTAATGGTATGCTCTGAACCAGATTCATTTTGTCATTAGGATACACACACACACACACACACACACATACACACACACACATGCGTGCATGCAAGCACACACAGAAAGATCAAATCAGGGAAATCACCTCTCTGTCGTCATCAGCCTCACTCCTCACTGGCCGGTTTGCCCTGTCCCATCTCCTCTGACCCTCATACGACCTTTTCAATACTCCATGGCTTTACAGACCATAGTGCTGTGCTCTGTTAAAGACTGAAAGCCACCTCCCTACCAGAGACTTGCAATGTGGCCACACATCGCACAGAAAACGGCCAGTCGAGGAGCTACACACCTGTGGGGCATGCAAGCCAATTTCGCAGCTGTTTCTAATAGCATTCAGAATATCAACAGGAACAGCAAGCCAACAGCAATGCATATGATGCAATCTCATGGATTCCTTCCTGTGGATGTAGTTTATTAGTCTCTCTCTCTCTCTCTCTCTCTCACACACACATACACACACACACACACACACACACACACACACACACATACAAAGAGCCATATTTAATTCTACCTCAAAATTAATTGTTCTCCACTCTCTATGTGCTTAAGAACAGATATGGACCAAGACCAAATAAGAAATAGAGGGGTTTTTATCAGTGGTCCTGTCTCTGTTGGCAAATGTTGAAATAAGTGGCACAGAGTATGTTTTTAGCATCCTGATAAAATATAAAATTTTATACATATCCTAAAATATGATTATTATCATTTAGATATGTTTCTCTGCAAATAACTTATTTCAAGCTATTTTACCTCTGTTTTTTCCCTTCATTATATTCTGTCTCAGTTTAGTTCATACATATTGGCATTCACTTTCCACAAACCAAGTCCGTCTTTTCAAACAGTCATCATCACGTAACTTGACTTAAAAGTCCTGCACAGTTTTAAATTCTTTAATGTGTCTTCCCACTGGATTGCCTTGCGGATAACCAACCAATGTTCACTCATGACTGTCCTGCCACTGTGATTTACTGTGAATGCCAGGCCTAAATATACTCCTGCAAAGACTCTTCTATACCCCGGACAGTTCAACCTGGGACATTTTTGCTTCTCCCAAGGCCAATAAAGCAGTCCAGCATAAGAATGACTCTGGTACTACAAAGATGTGGATTTTTCTTGACTATTGTATGTAACCTTGTTCCACAGTTCAGTTGTTAAGAGTAAGACCATCTGAGAGAGAAAGAATAATCAAGGATTGCCTGCTCTTGGCATTCCATAATTGCTCCATCCATGTCTCCCTTCCAGAATTACCAGCTGGGTTTAGCTGATTGCGCTGGGTTGAAGGGCTTCCAAGCCTTACAGTTCTTCTATGGTGTGTCCAAAATAACAATTTCCCAGCAGACATATTGTACATTATTGTTTCTCAACAAAGAAGAAGCCTTTTTTCTCCCAATGACCAATAATGTTTGTCTCCCGAATGGCAATAAGCAGATATCTTTTTTCCCCGTCATTGTTCTTGTTAATAACATTCATGGCTAAAAGTAATTTCTGATTTTGTTATCAATGGGGTGCCTTTTAAAGATCCACAGGAGGTTTATATGTTGACAGTGCATATCTACTGTACATACTGGGCAGTAAATTGCTACATTAATATCATTATCATATGGCGATAAAGTAAATGCCTAGTTTGCATTGATGAATGTTAAATAAATTTGATTTAATACAAAAATATGCATCTAGAAACAGTTTTTAACCATTTTTATTAAAAAATGTAGAGAAAAAAATAACAGCAAATGACAGGAGGCAATCACCTTCCATCTCTATTGTAGGTCAGTGAGTCATATTCACAGTGACTCATTTTACAACCTGGTAAAATGGCACCACAGTCAATTTTGCAACACTCAAGTAAAAGACAAAATCCATTAATGAACCACATGCTGACCAATGACAAATTAGATATATCTCCCCAGAGACTTCCCCCAGTGTCTTTTTTCCTCATTTATCCTGTGTCATAGCTTACTAAAGCCGTAAGACCATTTCTACCACTATTTCTAATGTGTTCTAATTATCTGATCATTTTTGTTGAATTATAAAATAATGCTGTATACGTTGTTAGTTGCTGTATGATGGTCATTTATTCCAAATATGCTGAATGGCTTGCTGCATTTTTAGAGATGGTGAAGAATATCATCATTCTTGAAAGCTTACTGAATATCAGTATGCAGTTCATGATGGGTAGTATAAGAACAGTATTTTGCAGATATTCATTGAGGGCCACATAAACTGTTTATTGCTTCCGGGCAGTGATAGATCTCTCTACTGGAAATGGAGAGTACTAGTGCTGTCATCAAGAAAGAGTCTGCACTTCAAGGAGACTCTGGCATGCTCTGATGGGTCTCACCTCTGACCATTGCCAGACAGGAGTTAAGCCTTACTAAATGTATGAAGTCGACAGATGAGAAATGGTTGACCTGAAAATACCAAAGTGTCAGGACGCTCTGGATGCTGACATTCTAACATTCCGGTGGCTTCCTCCCATCCACTTAGTAACTGTCATGGCATTTTGGTTCAGCCATAATCAGTGGAGGTTTTCCTCAGGTTTTTATACCCACAGGTGCAGGAAACCACGAAAATCATCACGGTTACAGCCACAATGCAAAGCATTCTTTCTGACTGAGCTCATTTGTCAAGTTTGATTAATATATTGTTTGGAAATAAAATTCACAAAATGATTTTTACGTATTATTTGTATCAGTTATACTTGTGGAAAGAAATTGCAGACATTTTTATTTATTTCATCAGTATTCATGTTATTACTGTTATTTATGTTAGTTTACAAAGCTGAAAGCTTGTATAACATATATTACCGTCACTAAGTGGTCTTGTGAATGAGAGATTCCTTATGAGCCTTCTTACTTAAATATGTATTTATTTTATGAGGAAATGCACACATAAACAATAATACAAAAGAATAAAATAAATAATGACATTGCTCATTTTAATAAAACCACCACCGTTTGTAAGAGACTCTGGATCATTTAACATACCTATGATTCGTAAATGTACACATGTTCATTTTATTCCATGAAAAACCTGCCATTTGCTTGTGTGTCAATGGGGAAAATGTTTTACTAAACAGGCGAGTGATGCATTTTTCAGTCTGCATTAATGACATACATAACAAATTGTCTGTTTATGAGAAGAGTTATTCTTTTGTTTTTCATTTCCCCTGAGCTTCCCCATGGTAGCATGCATGAATTCCCCATGTATTAGTGGGGCTATTTAAAACACCAACAGTTTTTGAAATTGGTCTGGGAATGGCTGTTATGGATTATAACGGATATGGCTCCTCGTCTCCATGAGTTGGCTCTGAAAACAAAACTATGAGGGTATTGGTATGTTAATGTCAACCCATGGGAATAAATTCTGACAGACTGCAATCAATGGTAAGAAGAATGTGGCAATGACTCATAGCTCCCCCTCTATATATATATATATATATATATATATATATATATAGTTTAGATGTTCCTCACTTGTTTTTCTTTTTGTTAGATAGATAGATTAGAAGTATTAATAGAATTATTAATAGTGAATATAACTTTCACATGTTCTGAGATGTACATGGATAGGCTGTTGGACGTATTCTTTAAAAAAAGTACAGTTAATTCTAAGAATTTATTACTGCCGGTAATTACAATTCTATCTGAAGTTTCTCTGTGATGGGTTTTGAAATATTTAGTATCTGTTTTGAGATCTTTAAAGCAAAGAATTAAATGCAAATTGTGTATTTCAGCTGAGCCAAAAAGGCACCAAAAGGTTAACCAAACTGCAATAGTAACAGCACTCTCTGAAAATGTAAGACAAGACAATCCATACCTAAAATATTTTGTTGCATATCTTCAGGATGTAAGAACAAGATTTCTTTAAATTTTTGCAGTATGCTTATTGTAAATTATTGATATGCTAATCTCTGAGTGAATGAATATAAATTGCTTAACAAGTATAAATAATAAAGTGCTACAGTTTATGTATTGGCCTCTTTTTCTCTATTGGAATAAACAGAAGTATCAGAACAAACACAGCTGTACCTGATGAATAATTGGAGGCAAAGCACAAAACTCTTTACCTTCTCGACTATAAAAATAGTCATTGTGGAATGGAATATACACAAACTAAAAACCCATTAAACAAAATCCCAAAGGACTTTTTAAAACATTCTGCTTCATGTTCACCTAGCTGTAATGTATGACTGACAAAAGGGATATTTAAAAAACTGCACTCCTACACAAATCACCTTGGAGGTTATTAACCTGTTAAGGGCCAGAAGGAATTTTGCTCTGTTATATCAGTCTATTTGCATTTTTATTACTGATAGTAGTAGCATAATATATGTATCCTAATGTTGTTTAAAAAATACATGGGGAAATGCACAGTTCATTGTGTTTATGCGCAAAGTTGTTATGTCATGTGTTACATCATGTAATCCACCCTGGCAATGCATTGCTTCCAAGGGGTGGAGAGAAGATTGGTCTTAATGAGATACAGCAATCCAAGAACAGCCTAGACTAACATTTTTTTAGTGATCGATCCAACTAGAGTTAAATACTGCACAGGTTGGATGTTTGCAGTATTCTTGCAGCAGTACAGCCCATGTAGTGATTCCAGCAGTCCAGAGTTGCACCAGTTTTTAAGGTTCTGCTCATGTTTCTTTTGAGTATTTTGTTTCTACAGGTTCTCAGTGGCTTAAAAGAGGTGACTGTGATGGCCAGCTCATACCATAAACTCCTTGCCTTTCAAACTAAGCAATCACTGTACTGCCACAGAGACAACAGACTTACCCTGTTATTCTATGCCTCTTGTCATACGACTCCTCAAAAATAATCAATAGTTTCTGTAAGGCTGACCACAGCTTCAAATTCATTGTGAAGCTACAATATGTGCATTATTTGTTACTGGGGACTGATCCAATTCTAAAGCTAGTTATTAAGCACACACAGCTGTGTTTAATGCCATTTTAATTATATTCTTTTGGTAATGACAGAAAAATAGTCAAAAAATAGTTTTAGAAAAACATTTGCTGTTTTTTATGTATTGTTATTTTTCACCACAAAACACATTACTGAAGGAGAGATGAAAATAACACTTTAATTCAAACATTTCTTATATGGTTAACAACACACTGCCTGCTAGCTGACCTACATCCGCAACTGTGAGTTGGTCCTTGAATTTCCTCTCAGTTTGTTCTTTCCATATCCATGTGTCTCCAGATCCCTGACCTCCTGCCAGTGGCAGCCTGCCGTTTAAATGCCCATCAGCAGCATCGTTAGGGAAACAGCTGAACGACTGGTCTGCAGGATTCACCATGCCTTGTGGGAACTGGAGTCTGCTGAGCTGGAAAATAGTATCCCTCAGGTACCTGTCCCCTGATGGTGCCATCATGCATCTATATAACAGATTTCACTGCTTGTTCACTGCTCACAGGTCTTTGATGGACTGTTGGAGGGTGTGTCATTGTGTGCTTTATTTGTGTTTGTCTTGTTTCATATGAATCATTCATTTTAATTAGGAGGAACTGCAAACTTTCTCTATGGGGACATTTTTTTGTCCATGTGAGCCAAATGATCTATATATAAAAAGCTTTTACTAAGTCATTCTCATTTGAGTGTATGTATATACTCACATACATACAAGTATAGATTCAGTAGAATCAGAGATATAGAGATAATGCTACAAAAAAGAAGAAAATTGATTTGTAAATGGTGATATGCACATTTTTACACTGCATATCAAAGTGACTATAATTATCCAGACTGAAGTCTGTTTAAAATGAAGTGGGACCAGTGTTTCCTCTTGTGATTTGGAAATTCATTTCTGCTGGTGATTTCTAATTGACTGTGCAGCGTTTCTTTTTTTTGCACTGGTGCAAAGGAAAGCTAACATGGGGGAATTATAAAGTTAAACTAGCAGGTGGTATAAAAGTAAGACTTTTGCAGTGGGGCCCTTATGTCATTATGCAAGTTCTGCCATGGGAACATGGGGATGCCTTTTTGATAGAATTATACCATAGGTCGTGTACTGCGCATGTTATCAACTCAAGAATAAGATTCTGAGTAGAGCATTGAGGGATGCTACCCACACACTCGTGCAGGTTAGGAAATTGTCTGAATTAAATTTTCTGCACAGCTTGGTAATAACCCCATTCTGGTTAGGAATATAAATTTAATTGTGCTGTTACTGATGTAACAGCCCGGTAACTCTTACCAATTAGTTCAAATGGCTCTAAATTACATGCTGATAAAATTCTTGGGATCAGAGGGAGTCCAGTAATTTTACGACATAAATTATTTATTTACAGTTATGATATCAAAGTGATTAAAATCACAGTGTGTAGCTGGTGAAATCACTGTTCTGGCATAGCTTGTCAGCATCTGTCAATGCAGAATATAATGTGGCATTGTGGGAAAGTAACTGGACTCATGGGCTAAGGTGTGCTGGTTCAAGTCAAGCATTTTAAAAGTGGGATTTTAAAAGTGGGAAATATGGGACCTAATTACATGAACAATGGTCATGTAATTATGTAATCTTAATGAGTATGGCTGATAAAATGAAGATTTCACCCCAGCTATGTCTCCCATAAGCTTGACACATTGTGGAATAAAGTGTGTGTAGCCCCCTGTGGCCACAACTTGTTACAAGCATTCATCAAGAGCAACAGGGCTCTAATGGGTCAGGTGACCACATGAAAGCAAAAGTACAAGGCTTCTTCGGAGACCTCTTAAGGGGTCACTGGACAGCTGAATGTAAAGGGGTTCAAAACATCCCTAGATAGTCCCAGACTACAAGTTAAAGCATGAGAGTCAACTGACTGTTTGATTGCTGGAAAGTGAGTGCACTGCATTTTTCATAGGATGGCAATGTGGTGTAGTGGTTAAAGAGCTATACTCATGACCAGCAGGTTACAGGTTTGATTAACAGAGTAAATGCTGCTGTTTGTATACTTCAGCATGGTCCTGGAATTGTACTGAAGCCTGAATAACTTCAGCAAATATTCAGCTACTGCATTTAAACCGGTTACATGTAAAAGTGTAACTTGCCCTAGATAAAGGTCACTGCTAAGCATGTATGTCATTATGTGCAATATAGTTATATTTTATAATTTTAAAAATATTTCATGAATATTATTCCATTCCATAATATTATATTAATAGAGTTTAGAAACACTAAACTACTAAGCTACTACCAGTGTAGCTGGTTAAAGGTACAAGATCTGTAGTTACTGTATGCTCCCAGGTCAATCCTGTTATGTATACAGCTGTTTGCAGTATGTATGTACTTTTCCCACTGCCATTATAGCCAACTGGCTAGCCATGATCAATTAAATTAACATTTACTTTGCAGGTATTATTATTTGGAGCAACTTACATTACTTACAATGTTTTTGTTATTCATTTATGCAGCTGGATATTTAGTGAGGCAAGTCAGGTTTAAGCATCCTGCTTGATGGCACAACAGCAATAACTCGCCAGAGAATTTAACAGGCAACCTTTGGGATACAATCCCTGAACCACTGCACTGCACTGGATTTATATTATAAACAAACACACACACACACTTTCAAATCATACACTAAGTACATCATATTACCACTACACAGGTGATAACATCTGAAATGTGAATAGAATTGAGTGCAACTTTGACAAATTCACATTGCACGATCAAATTGCACTCATTCCCAAATTGCAATGAAGTGCCATTGGTTATTAATGGCTAAAACAAGTATGCTTTCAATTGCAGGAACCAATTCCCATCTTAACAAGCTTGTTACTTGGAAGAGCTGGCAAAGTAACAGTAGGTTTTCTTGTGTGTAGTTCACCAATTTGGAATGGTGTACCTAAATCCATTAGTACTTACAGACCAACTCGAGGGCCTGTCTTGAAATTGTTTGATGATGCACCATTTCTGGAGAAATTGTTACAGGTTCAAATGCTGTGCAAGAGGTGGTAGATAAGGGAAAACACAAACACCCCAATTACGCTATGGATGGCTACAACACTTTAGAAACTTTTGAAACTTTAAAGAGACACTTTACGCAATTTGAGCCCACCCACACTCTTAGCTTTGTGGCTTCACTGCCTGATTTCACCCTTTTGTTATTTATGTATTTATTTGTTTATTTTTTCTCCCTCTGACATGTCATGCCATTCTTTTTGCTTGGTAAACCTCCTCTTTGCTCAATAAGAGATGCACTAGTGTACATCAGAAAAATAAGAACAAAAAGAGACTATTCAGCCCGTCTAGAATCAAAAATTTCCTGACAGTCCAGAGTGTGTTTTGCACTTTGTTAAGAATAATGCATATATGAGATGTGCAAACAAATGTGAGTGACATTTTGTGATTATAGCACTGGTAGGGCTGAATCAGAAGGGATAACTTTTATAAGAGGACAACTTTACAGAGCTCTATCTGGCAGTCTGGGAATGAAAGAATGTTGCTTTTGCCTGAGATTAATTAAGTTCATTGCTCAGTAAAGCATTACATATCATAAGACTTATTATTGTCTGCAAAAATATAATTAAAAAGAAAAGCTAAAATATTTGGTGCGGAAAAATCCATATAGATGAGTATAAATACTAAAAAATGCATTAAAAATATTTAATGCTTTACCAGATTTTCTATTTTCCTCCATGGTTTAGTTCATGCATGCAGGGATGAGCAAACATAAAACAAGTCTCAAAACCTCAACTGAATACGGAGGGCTTTCATGATTTGAAATCTGACTTTTTAATAAAAAAATGTTTTGTTTCATTCAGTTTCAATTTCTTATGTTGCTTTCATTCTGACTTGTTGTGCTTTAAAACTAAAAGGAGTTAAATGTCTTACTGCAGAAACATTTCACCTGAAAAGCGACTTATTGAATGCAATACAATACATTGAATGTAAACTCTACTTCACACTTTTTGTAACTATTAAAGTCAAATGGACACTTTGTAAGATAAAAAACAAACAAACAAAAAACTGACATTAAGATATTTCTAAAGCACAACTACTATCTAAAATAGTTATTAGAAAGTGTACAAAATGTTTAATTTTCAAAAATCCAGTTACAGTTGTGTTCAACTGTCTTTTCAGGACATTTTTCAGTTCAGGACAAGTTGTGAACTGCCTTGAACCAATGACCTTCCCATATATGCCACTCAGCATTAATCTGAAAGCCCTCCTCTCCAGGCACATTCTATAGATAGCTAACAAATTAAATCTAAGTAACAAAATAGTTTAAATTAAATTAATGGCTGGCTAGCTATCAAGACATTAATATAACTTTGGATACATTATATTACATTTCCTGACAACTAAGTGATCTTTTTCATTAGCACCAATTGATAGGAAAATGCTAAGAAATCATAATTACTGAGGTAGGTTAACTCGGAGGATACAACATATAATGTGTTGTGTCATAGCAGCAAAGTTGGGAGGGTTATCAGCTGTGTTCACACTCCATTTTATTCCCTCAGATGCCTCAGAGAGGGTAGCCAATCAGTTGACAACAAAAGCCTGTTTATGGATCTGCCTCATTGCCTCTAGTGTTAACAAGACACTTACAATGGATGTTTAAAATGTAGCTAACTAAATAACTCTCTGGGCAGTTGAATGTAAAATGGAAATACCATAAATCCTTACATGGGTATAACGTTATTTGTGTTGAGACACTTCTCGTGCAATAAAGTCATTATCCACACACTTCTTTTGCGGCACAAAATCACTACCAAGAACTTTCCTTGCCGTTGTCCCCCGATGGTGGGATGAACTTCCACACTTCATCCGTACTGCTAAGTCCCTTACTGTCTTCAAGAAACACCTGAAGACACAGCTCCTCCATATTCACCTGAACAGCTGAACCACTACCACCTAAAGCAATTTCTTATGTCTTAAACTTCTTTAAAAATCTAATTGTTTCATGCACAATCAGACCTGGTACCATGTATAAGAAAACACTGAGGTTATTATTAACCCAGGTTCGTTTCCATGTCAATTAATTGGCCTGAAAGGAGGCATTTGCATTCCCTACTATACCTCATACAGCAGTAACATTCCAAAAGTATGCTAACATTAGTATTGTTATAGCAATAAAAAGGGATGTATAAAAATGTATAGCAATGTATGACTACATTTTCTAATCAAAGGTTCTTCAGCAACAATATCGAGACGACAAAATGTCAAAAATGAGCTTTAATCAATGTTGACTGTGGCTACAGATTTCTGGATGCACACTAACAGCTAGAGTCAAGATCGTATTGTGTGAATGGAGGAGACAGATCAAGGGTTTGAATGATAATGATAATGAGTAGGATACATATGGCATCCTCCATTCCTTTCAAGGATCATACAGCAATTTGCATTAAAGGGGGTACCCTTCACATCAGAATTGTGTCCCCAGCTGAGTGAAGAATGGCAGCAATTTTACCTGAGAGTCCCCACATAAAGTAGTTATTGAGGTGCAGAGGCAAGAATTTATTTTTACTGTTAAACCGGGGAATAATTATATGGCCAGATAGAAAAGGTCAAACTGGGAATTTGTCCAGTACACTGGGGAACACAATTTCTCTTTGACAATAAGTACCATGACAGTTTTAATGAAAACTGTCAGGACCTCTGTTTAACATCTCATCTGAGAGACAGCAGCTCCTACAGAACAGTCACTGTACTGAGGCCTCGGTTTTTTATGCGTTTAAAAAGGAACACAATGGCATACTAGCACCAACTCCAGCAGCAACATGATTTTCCTATCCAATAGTAGCCAAGTGCTCCCAGGTGGTTACCAGAGCTAGCCCCACTTAGCTTTAAGTGTTCAGCAAGTGAAGGTTAAAAGTTGGTAAGGCTATGGCCAGACCACTATGGATTGAAATCTTGGATTGTTCTGATTTTCTCATGTATGAGTTTGTTTACTGAGACAAGACTGTATTAGCATTGTATTAAGTTTCTTTTTATAGGATAAGATAAAATTTTAACTACCAACACCTGAGGACAGAGGTTACATTTCATGAAAACACTGACTACATCTGTAAGAAGCAGCACACAGCAAATTTTCCTACTCAGAAAACTAAACAGTTTATAAGGTTAAGAACTACACTCTGTCAATGGTGTACAGATCACTTATTAAGACTGTTATCGTCTTCAGTGTGGTCTCCTGGCATGGTAACCTCTCAAAGAAAGAATGAAACTGCCACAAGTTGGTAAACAGGCCAGTACAATAGTCGGTACTAAACAACTGCAACTACAACCTGTATACACAATCGATTAAGACAAAATCCTTACGTATTTTCATTGACACTCCTTATCCATTGCAGTCATCATTTCAGATGTTGCCATTATGGTCACAGACCCAAAGTCTCACTTGCTCACAAAATCTCTTAGAAACAAATCATTCATCCCCTCTGCAATATTAATCTTAATTAAGGTAATGATTTTAAAAGAAAGGTAAATCGGAACAAGGAATAACTGCTTGACTGAGGGTTGTGATGTAGGCTATGCTAAGTGTTAGTGTATGCTTTCATTTGTTTGTTTGTCTTTATACTGTGAGCCATGATGAAAAATTAACATTTCATGAATGTACAATGACAAAAAAAAATTCTGTTGTATTCTAATCTATAACAGCTCCGAGGTACTATCAAAAAGGAAGCAACATGAGCATTGTGAATAAGAGGTACTATGGACTTGTGGCTAGTTTCTCAAAACTGTTACACTGGTTCACTAATACACCAGTCATAATAACACATTTAAACAGATAGTTTATATATGTCAATGTCTCTGCATCAGAATAGCTTTGCTTTCAACCTGAATAATTTCCATTTTCACTTACACTGATGGGGGCATTATTCAAAATGTAGTATCCCTTTGTCAGCATATTCAAAAAAGAAAAGAAAGTAAAATTGAGGAAAAAGATGTCCTCATTAAAAGGAGTGTGAATCTATTTTTTATCTTTAACCTACATTTTTAATTGGTTTCGTGCACCCCTAAACAAAGATTATATTGGCTTATCCCTTGTTTCAGACTACTTTTATTCAGTGAAAATGAGTAAAGAAAGAATTTTATTGTGTTCTCTTTTAACCAGTTTGTAAGTTTAAGTTAACCATAGTGGTCATCATCTATTTAACTACAATGCTACAATGTATACCTGTAGAGCTTACTATTGATGTCAGCTTTTAAGTGCTTTGTCAGTAGCAAGCATTATTCAGTTAGCTTCACTAGCTATTTAGAGTTTTCTGATTGTGTGTTATTAGCTTATAATTATGGCAGTAGGACTAAAAATATCTCTACTGATGTAATTGTATGGCTATTATGTTGGATCAGTTATTTCTGAATAATAAGGGTAAAAACTTCTCCCAGTTCTCACAGTGTTATCACTTCATTTTTTTTACTTCTTATAGAAAATGACAATAAATGAATAAAAAGGTGCCTTAAAACAGTTTCTTACCATCAGCTTATTTAAGGCCTCACTATACAATAATGTGTATTACAGATATGTTTTCTTATTTATTTTCAGTTTGTTTAACTTCTCATGGGAAACACACACCCAATATACAAGAACACATTTTTCGGATGACAGAAATAAATAAACAAGGTTTATACTGTGGGTGACCTTTGTGCTCTCATGGCTGTTTCTGGATCAGTCAGTTGTTTCTTGATGCGAAGTGGCATCAGCTAGGGGCATAATTAAAATCAAAATTGCTGGGTAAATTAAGAATTATTTCTTGAGTGTGTTTTAAATTTGAAATGATATGTGCCATGATATCACATGTATGCACTATATACATATTTGGTCTGTATACATTACATGTTGTTTCCAGAATCTGGACTGTACTTCTCATTAAACAAGCAAACCTAACTCTAGTCCACATATATTTTGAATTTTACATTTCATTTCCTGGAAGAAACCATGTTGGACCCGCATTTCCAGACCATTATCATGACAATTTATATGTCATCGATCTGACAAGCCTTCAGTGGAGACTTTGGGACAGCTGTACAATCACCTATTTAATTGAACCCAGTGTTACAGTGAATCTTTGCTTGTTTTGGCCATTTTATTAGCACTTTTTAACACTTTCTTTGTAACTCTCTTTACCTCTTCTCTTTCATTTGATGCCTTCTACTTGCATGTGACAACACAGCTTCATATTGAAAAAATATATTTAGATATGCCTTAACAGTTGTAAAATACTAATAGCACAGTAACAAACAGTACCAAAATATGGATTACATATCTCTTTTGATGGCACTGAGATTCCACAAATCTCTTTAACAGACCCTTGATGTACCAGGAAATTGCTTTGAAAGTAAATTATGGCATTTTTTCTGTCATAGGCTTCCGCTGTATGCCTGAAGCAAACAATATCAGCTGTCAGCTTCTGATAAAGAGTAGCATAAAAAGAGACCGTAAATAAAATCTTGCCAATCTTGTGAACTTGTAACCCTTAACCTGTGCCATGCACAGTGTAACTTTATGTCAGACCACAACATGCTGCCATTCATCTAATGTACATCATAACGTTGATGCTGGCACATGATCATAGCTATGGTACTGTACATTTTCAGCAGAAAACAAGAATTGGAGCTCAACAATGCAGCAACAAATTTGATGATTCTCTACCTCTGCTGTCATGCAACTTGATAATCATGTCAGATAATGACTGCTATTTTGATGAGATGATTCATTCAAAGTCATTTCAGACAGAGGGTAGTCCTTGGAGAGAAGGTATCAGGACAGCGACTTTTAACTGGATTCCAATTAGGGCCTAGAGATTCTGGGATTTGTCCTTCACGACATGAAACTTGTAATGTTATAATACGATTATCCAATCAGAGACTTTCAGATAATTTAATGCATCTCCGTGGCTAATTGGGGCTTTATGCCATAATCATTTATTGTAGCATTACATACCGAGGAAAAAGCAGAAAGTGGTTTCATGCAAGTTGACTTTTGAATTAACATAAATGTAGTCTCGAGAGGATATTCGGCTGGACATGCAAGCTTCCATATGCTAAATTTAATTCTATTTACACAGGGCTTTGGAAGTGGGTTTTAAAGTCTAATTGGGTCTAAGCCTTGACAGATTTAGCACCGTGGGAGACAGAGGGCAATGGTGATACTTATTCCAAATAAATCTCCATCAGTTGTCTACTGCACTGATGTATTCAGGCACCCTGAATATGCAGCTTCTTTCAAAAAATTGTTTGCAGGCACCCTGGAAACAGGCAACAGATACACATATACATACACACACGCGCACACACACATACATACACAGGCACACACACAAACACACACACACGCACACATGCACACACACATACACACCACTGAATTTTTCTAGTATACAGCATTTACATAAGTATACCAAGTGAGGCGAACCAACAATCCCATCTACTTGCAAGTCAAAATTCCCAGAAGATACGGTGTGATCTTGCTTTGTATTAATTATGGCAATTATGCTGAATGTGTTATTGTTCACCATGTACCCATTTAGCTCTTGCTTTTGTGATTATGATATAGATTTGGAATTATTTAAAGACAGTATTAAATGTGTTGTGTGTGTGTGTGTGTGTGTGTGTGTGTTTGACATGTATGTGTGCTGGTAGATCTCTTGAGCAGCAGGTGCACTGCTCCTGTCCAAAAGCTTGGTTCTGTAAAGCTGAAATTTGAAATGACACAGCACCGTTCTACAACACTTCTTTATAGGTTTCTATTGGACACCCAGCCAACAGAGCACTGCGAGCAGTGATGTGAGGGCACAGGCTGGCTTTCTTGTAAGGTTTTTATTTATTTATTTATTTATTTCTTTTTGTGTTGTGTACTGCCCTCTATAGGTAACCCTCATGTCTCACTCCTTATGTCATTTTTATGTCATTCGATTCTAAATGCTGCCAGTTTGCGGCTTTAATTTCATCAAAACGGCCTTCTTTTACGGAAGAATTTGAAGCACAATTCACTGAAATTAAGCGAGAGCACTGTTCTTGACACAGATATGTTTTTTTTTTTTTCCTGTATGCAGCTAATTTTCACCTGCTGACGGAAGGAGCTACTGTTAGAGGAACTGGAAGTTTCACAAGTTAAACTATGACTTCATAAATTACATTGAACGATGTCACACGTATGTGGTAATATTTCATATGTTTGAAGACGAACATCTTAAAATGCATGAATTCGCAAAGAAGCTATTAGTTCGGTCAACACTTAATTTGAGAGGAAAAATAGAGCTTAGGCAGATCTGTGTACAACGCGATACAAGCCAAGCCATACCACTTAGGTGATACTGGGGGCGCATACTTTCCTCCGCCGTTTCGCTGTTCTGTTTTGAGAAAAGGAAGACAGACACAGTTTAGGTGCATGTGCTTATGCTGTGTTATTTCATGTTTAAATGTGTATAACCGTACAAATATTCTTAGTTATTTGCCCCATGGAAGGGTGATATTCTCAAAGAAACACTGTAATGTGCATCGTCGGATTGACCGTCAGCGTTACCAGCGTGAATGAGGCAGTTTGTGCAATTGGATGCTTGGTATACAGCGCTGAAAACCTCCTTGTATAAGGATCTTACAGTCGGACGAACGAAGCCTAAAAACACTGAATAATTCTTAACAGACGGAGATAAAGCGCAATGGGTGCAATGTTTTGGCATTCGGGAAGTCAAACTGGGTAAGATATCCGAATTTCATCCTAAGTGCACACTATTCCATTTTATTTTGCCTTGCTGAGATAATGATATTCTGTCTATGGTTCTAAAAATGTATCCGGTCACACATTGGTTGCGGAGAGTTGGTGTATAAAAATGAACATAGATATCCATCCATATTTAACAATTTAAATACATGTACATTTTGTTTAGGTATATGACGAAAAAAGAAAGTTATGTGTGGTTGGTTGTCATCTGCACAGACGCCTTGAATGCTGACATAATTAACTAAGACTGTAATTTTTCAAGCAATGCTTGTCACCAATTCCCAACAAAGCAGGAGCAGCAGAATTAAGGATTCATGCTATTATTGCCTCTAAAAGGAAACTGGGACACGGATAGCTGACAAAATGTTGCAGCAGTTTAGTTAAAATTGCCAGACAACTGAGTTTGCGTGTACTTGGGAAGAGAAAGCAATGAAAAAAGTCAATGCGGGATTTTTTTTAAGATCCGATGGTGATAAGATTTGCGATGAGAATTATTCCTTCGTCCCTGCTTTAAGCTGCGCATAATGAATCATAGGGACAACACTGAAAGAGACATTTTTGCTACCGTATGTGTGAGAGAGAAAGGGGGAGGCAGAGAAAGAGAGAGAGAGGGAAAGAGAGAGAGAGAGAGAGATTTGTGTGTGAATCAAGATTCTTTAACATAAACCGGATATGGTACACAGAAAAAAAGCTTAAAATAGCATTATTTTCCCCCCATCAAGATGAAATTTGGTTATTAAATCAATGACGTAGCTCATTCGTTTATGCTTTTAATCAACTCGGATCTTTTTTTTCGCCTGAAGGATGTGGGGCTATGACTGTCGCCGCCGTTACAATCAGCATTTCTTTAGCTGGCAAGATTGGCGATGAACATATTACATGGCAAATACCTAAATTTACGACTATCTAATAGATCGGGTTTACAGTATTTTGGAAGAAACCGATTGACACCGAAGAATTGCCATACTAATTACAAGTCGTCGGATATGCAGGGTGAGTAACAATAAATTTCAAATGCGCGGTAGTATGAAAGAATGCGCTTCTCCAATCTGTGGAAATCGCATGGCGAATTCGATATATTTATTCTGAAGGTTCCTGCTGGAGAACAATGTTGCTTTCATGAAAGGCGTAAATGTTCTTTTAAGGGTGAGACGCCCAGTTCCACATATCCGTGCTCTAATACGCGCGAATCCTCCTGCATTAATTCATTTTTTTAAATTATTCAGATAAACGCATACATGTGAATAAACACGTCCGTGTGTTTTTGCCTTTTTGAACGTGAAATGCAGTATGTCATGTATATGGTGATATCATACTTCGTGTCTCACGCGAGACAGTGTTCAGTGGAAGATTCTACAGAGATAAAATATGTAGGCTATTTCAACAATTCACCTTGGTCATGAACGTTACATTTTCAGGGAAACATTTTCATATGTAGTTGTTTATTTGTAACTCTATATTTCATTGTGCCTTTAAGTGAAATTATGTGGAGAATGTTTGGTTTTACCGTTTTTTTTTAGTTTGTAGATACTGCATGTTCATTTGTACTTTGGGTGTTAATATAAATAATTTTAAAAAATGATGTGGCCAGTATGGTCTACAGATACCAACTTTCTATATTGTGATAAGGATCTATATCATGATAAGGACTGCTAAACAGAGCAAGATTTTCTTTGGGCTGGTTAAGCAAGATTGTGAAAGGGTACTTTGAATCAAACATTTCAAACTGATTACAGATTTTTTTTTGTCCTTTCTTCAAAAAAGGGGAGCCAATACCAGCACATTAGTGGCACTATAGCATAGACTTGGTCGACCAGATTGTTTCAGTTATATACAATCTTGTTTGAAAAATCACAAAACTCTACATTTTAAAATGTTTAACAATTGCTGTTTCATATTCAATGGAGTGATTTATGTAATACTGAACTGTGTTCATTAAACAGAGAATACCTGCATTTTTCTTTCTCTAGATGACATCACGTACTGCAACTGCACAACACTGAACTGGGCCAGCCTTTTCTGTGAAAATGCATATCTGGATATTGAACATAATTGTGTTGGTTGGCACATCTCTAAGCTTCATAGAGATGTATGAAAATTATGGAGAGATTTGCAGAAATCTGTGCACCTGTGAGGAAAAAGACGGCATACTGACAGTGAGTTGTGAGAACAGAGGAATCGTGCGACTCTCAGAAATTAGCCCTGTGCATTTTGCAATGTACCATCTATTGCTGACCGGAAACCTTTTGAAAAAACTCGCTCCCAACGACTTCATCAATTACGCTGGTGTTACAATTTTGCATTTAGGTAACAATGACATCTCAGAGATTGAAACAGGAGCGTTTAATGGACTTCAGGGATTAAAGAGGCTGCATCTAAACAACAACAAAATAGATGTCTTGAGGGATGATACTTTTGTCGGCCTGGAAAGTCTGGAATATCTACAGATTGATTACAATTACATCACCAACATAGAGCCTAACGCCTTGAGCAAGCTGCATCACTTGGAAGTACTGATTTTGAACGACAACTTGTTGTCAGCTCTGCCCACCAACATTTTCCGATACGTCCCTTTGACTCACCTTGACCTGAGAGGGAACAGGTTAAAAATGTTCCCTTACATCGGCCTGTTGGAACACATGGACAAAGTCGTGGAATTACAGCTGGAGGAGAATCCGTGGAATTGTTCCTGTGAGCTTATTGCCCTCAAGGCATGGCTGGAGAGTATCTCTTACACTGCCTTAGTGGGCGAGGTGGTTTGTGAGACCCCGTTCCGTCTGCACGGGAGGGATTTGGACGAGGTCTCCAAACAGGAACTATGCCCCAGAAGGGCCATCTCTGAGTATGAGATGAGGCCGCAGCCGCCTCTTAGCACGACGGGATATTTCCAGACGACCCCAGCAGCTGTGACAGCCTCCGCCACCTCATCCGCAGTCTTACGGTCCTCTTCAAGGCCCACCAAGGGCACCCGCCAATCAAGCAAATCCAGGTCCAAACCCACCTCCCGCATCCCCTCCAACAACCCATACAACTATGGTCCGATCATTGCGTATCAGACCAAATCTCCTGTGCCTTTGGATTGCCCCACTGCCTGCACTTGTAATTTGCAAATTTCAGACCTTGGCCTGAACGTAAACTGCCAGGAGAGAAAGATCGAGAGCATCGCTGATTTAAAGCCCAAACCGTACAATCCCAAAAAGATGTACCTCACAGGGAACTACATCCCAGTGGTACGCCGGTCCGATTTTATTGAGGCCACTGGTTTGGATCTGCTTCACCTTGGGAACAATCGGATAGCTCTGATTCATGACAGAGCCTTTGGGGATTTAACAAACTTGCGTAGGCTTTACCTGAATGGCAATTTAATTGATCGTCTAACGGCAGATATGTTTTATGGGCTGCAAAGTTTGCAGTACCTGTATTTAGAATACAATGTGATCAGAGAAATTTTGCCGGGCACCTTTCGCTTTGTGCCCAATCTCCAGTTGCTTTTCCTCAATAACAACCTTCTGAAAACCTTACCCGGGGGCATATTTACTGGTATGACTCTTGCCAGGCTTAATCTCCGCAGTAACCATTTTCAGAATCTGCCCGTGAGCGGTGTCTTAGATCAGCTGAAATCGCTGGTGCAGATAGATCTGCATGAGAACCCGTGGGATTGCTCCTGTGATGCGGTGGGGATGAAGATCTGGCTGGAGCAGCTCAACACTGGCACTGTGGTGAACGACGTGATATGTGGCTCTCCAAAGAGGCTGTCTGGGGAGGATATGCGGTCCATTAAATCGGATCTCTTGTGTCCGGATTACTCTGATGTGATTGTGTCGACGATGCCTCCGTCAGAAGAGCCTTTCCCAGGCAGCGCCACAACTGTAGAAACTTCCCTGAAATATAACACACCTTCCAGCACAGTTCCCCTGTCAGTTCTGATCCTTAGTCTGCTATTGGTGTTTATAATGTCCGTTTTTATTGCTGCGGGGCTATTTGTGGTAGTAATGAAGAGACGCAAAAAGTCTCAGAACGACAGGAGCAGTACAAACAATTCTGATGTCAGCTCTTTCAATCTGCAGTACAGTCTTTATAGCAACAGATCAGTTCCAAAAGTCAAAACCCCAGCTGGGCATGTTTACGAGTACATCCCACACCCCTTGGGCCACATGTGCAAGAACCCCATCTACAGATCTAGAGAGGGCAATGCGGTTGAGGATTATAGGGACCTGCATGAGTTAAAGGTGACATACAGGAACAACATGGATGAAGAAAGGGACAGCAATTTGCGAAGTCCAAGCTACAGTGTCAGTACCATAGAACCTCGGGACGATCCATCTCCTGTACAAGACGCTGAGCATTTCTTCAGAGGCATTCTTGAACCTGACAAGCAGTCACCTTCTGGAAACAGTTATGAGTACAAGTATGGTGGCCCTGCTTCGTATACCTACACTCCAAACTTTGATGTCAGACGTCAGTTTTTGCATCCGGAGAGCATACGAGAGACAATGCTTTATGGCACAGCACCCAGTACTGTTTATGTTGAACCCAACAGAAATGAATACTTGGAACTAAAAGCTAAACTTCAAGCAGAGCCGGACTACCTCGAAGTTCTTGAGAAACAGACGACATTCAGCCAGTTTTAAACATGTTTGACTCTGTGTGTCTATATATATATATATTTGCACACACAAAACATTTTTGTACAAAACAATATCAAAAGCATTAATGCATTAAGTATTGTTGAAAGGAAAAAAAAATATATTATAGCAGAAATTATTGTTTAAAGCTGGGGAAGTCTTGACACAAAATAACGGTCCTTAAAGAACAATAACCGGGGTGTGCTGGGCTCTATTACTCTTATTTTTAAAACTTCATTGCATTACAGAAATGCAATGCGCTCTGAACTAAACTGGATGAATTTAAGGGTTGTGATCTATTACTGGTGATGCAAAGTATATTTTTTTATGTTGAAGATACACATTAAAGTAGATGTACAGGTAATTTTACCCAAATACATTTTAAGGAATATAACCATGCATATATTGTGAATCACTAATGTTTATAATTCACCTGCTGATTAAAACACTGTATAACAGTGCATTATTGTAGACAGGACACTGTTCTACTCTGGTCTGTAAGTATCTGTTAATTGGTATGCTCTCCTGAACTCTGCCATGTACTTTCAAACTTTTGATTCTTCACGCATATTACCTGGAGTCATGTTTCATAATCCTCTGTAAAGCTTATGTTTGTACTTCCAGATCATTTACTGTAGCTCGCATAGTCAAAGTGGCTTTATTTAAAGTTGGCACACTCCAAAGTCATAAACCGGACTTTGCGTCATATGAAGAAAAGTGTCTTTGTGGGCTTTCTGCACTTTTTTTTGAAAATGGAGGCCTGTGAGTCTTCAAAGTTTCTCTGGAAAAGAAGAAAATAACTAGGATAATTATTATATATTAAAAATGAATATATGTATTCATTCTTAATATGTATTTTTAATATGTATTTAAAGTTCATAAATGACTGAAGTAATAATTATGTTGTGTACAGTATTACTGATATTTCAATGTAACAACGTTGACTTTATTTTTTTCTACAGGTATTCACAAATATCTTTCCCTATTTGTTTTGATTGCTTTGCACTTATTGCACTATATTGACCAAAATATGTTCATGTAAACAATAAATATGATGTCAGGTTCCTGTATATACATATGTTCAGAAATAATAAGACTTCTGTTGCAGAAAAAACTCTTTCTCAAAGGCAGCTACTGTATCATCAAGGATTCAGATTTTCAGAAAGTTTTAATCAATGTGTCGTTAAGTACCTATGCACAGCGACATGTTATTGGTGATTATTTCTTGATTAAGCAGAGAATATTTGCACCTCTAAAGTTCAAGAGTTTGATGTGGAGCCACAACCGATTGATGGAGAAGATTAATGAAGAGGCCACCGAATGGCTTCCTGCGGGCTTAATGTAATTAAATCCCAACAGATGTCATATTCTAGCACATCTGCTATTATTGGTTGTAGTTGTATTCATTAATTTAACAATAACAAAAAATATACATTCAAAACAGTTTCGCTGAGTTGACATACAATACAAAATGTTTGATATAATTTTGACCGACAGATATGCCCATATAACTATGCATGATTTGATGTAGAGACACTGCCTCTGTGTCTCTTGCTATCTTTTAGAAGTTAAACCCGCGGCCAATTAAACAACTGTCCTCCATTTCAGTAATCTGTTTTTTTTTTGCATTCATAACTGGTATCAAATTAGCACCTTATTCTGCACAGGCAACTTGATGTTAGCCCTTTTTTGTTTCACAGGTAAATTCCACCAAAAGATGAAAAAATAAATGTCTGTGTGGTGCTCTCTGAAATTTAAGCCTCAAGGGTTCTATCACAGAAAGAACAGTCAGTAGGTCCTTTCTTTGTAGCTGCACACCAATTATAAAGTCTCTTTAGACCAAAATGTCTAACACTTGGTCTCTCTGTCAATATAGATAATGTCATTCACAGGAGAGGCTGAATCACTGGAAATGTCTAAGGCTAACTTTGTGGCAAGGCCACAGTAGACTACATACGCCATGTTGGCAAAGCCATACAGTCTATGGCCAAATTATTTTAGTGCTAGAAGTGGGTCCTAACATTACTGTACTTCTAGTCTGTCTTGCTTTGTCTATTTGGCCAAGATCTGTGTGTAACATGCGCTCATTTCGCTGGCTGGACCAATTAGATCTTTTTGGGATATTGAGAGCTGAATGATTAATTATAACCACACCATTGAAGTGTTATAAGTACAATGTGTAAGTCAATTTAATTTATATATGTTTGCAAAATATATGTCACATCTATCACAATTTAAACATTATCTGAGCAATAACTGATTTAACTTGAGTTGGAGTTGCAAGGGTTTTAAACATACAATAAATGGTAAGTAACGCATGTTTATGTTTAGGTATATTCAGTATTTAGTAGGGTGTGTGTGTGTGTGTGTGTGTGTGTGTGTGTGAGAGAGAGAGTATAGTGTTGGTATTCATTTTTGTTTGCAGAATTACATGCACAGTATATCCCCAGTTGCCAGTGATCCATTTTAAATAGAATGTATTAATGCATGTTCTTGCAGTGTTTGTTGGTTGGAGGGGGGGATGGGGGTGGAGGGGGAGGTTACTGGCCCCATTCTGTCCCCTCTCCACTTCCATGACCCCAACTTGATCCTGCCCAAAATGAGCAACTGAGTGGGTGAATTGAAATGCTCTCCTGTAGAACCCTATTATTGTTACTTGTACCTCCACAAATAACACTTTCATCAGAAAAATGGCCCCTGCAGATCAAGCCACTGGGCATAGTATTTTGTTTTCTGTGCAAGCCTTTTCCATGTGCCATTATTTCTGTTATTGTCACCGTTTTTCCCCTTGTTTTGTTTAGGAATGCAATAGGAGGCTTTACATTTCCAGAATAACTGAAATTAACACTAGAGCAGCCAGCCTTGGTTTCCAAGTGCTACCATGGCAACCATAGATGCTAGAGTCTACTTTCTGTGCTTTGTTATTTTTTTATTTATATATTTATTCATTTGTATTTATATTTTTTTTGCAGGGATGGCAAATAGGTGATTTTAATAAGGGAAGATAAACCTACAGTCACAAGTACACTGAAGACAAAACTATTACTTGTAAGAACTAAATAATAATCAGAATTACTGTGGTATTGTGAAAGCTCCAAGCTCTACTGCTGAAGCTTACTAGGGAAATAATAAAATAACATACAATTTAGCAATCCAATAAAGTGAATGTTTTTCGAAATTTTTGAGAATTTTCAAGCAAAAGTGTATTTAAATGTGATGTCCTGCTATCTCTAATACATTGTATGTCAGTTAAAACACTGTGTATCATATTGATGGGAAACATTTAACAGTTATATAGCAAAAGGGCAACAGATTACACAGTTATAATTTGATGAGATTGTCTTTTGCACTCTTGAGATTTTGCAAATCGGTTTATTAGGTTTGTTAGCTTTGTTGCTGGCACCATGTTATGAGACTGTGACTTCAGCTGCCATTATTTCAACAAGATGGTCTCTGAAACTCAAGGAGTATAATCCAATATCAGAAGAATGTGGGGACAACTTGGTGGTTCTACTGTTAAGAAAAAGAAAGTATAATTGAGAACACAAATGATAAGCACCAATGACTGTGTTCACTGGATTAATTATAACATTTAACAGAATTCCTGAAGGCATTGGAAAAAACTACATTTTTTATACTCGGATTTCACCTCTTTCATTTCCTGCATTTGCATATGCTTGCGCTGTTTATATTAAGGCCTGCTTCAGTGCATATGTAACATGAAACATGGTATGTGTTTATGTGCTTATATTATTTATGGGTTTCTTTTTAGGGTGCAGTTGTTTTAACCTCATAATGCAAATCTTAGTTTTATATGTATTAACAGTTATTATGTAATATATAGTTTATGTAATTTATTAGCTTTTTTTCACTGGACTCTTTTCACTGTGTATTATTTGCAACATAACACATAACTTCATTATATCATAAAATATAATTGACAAAAATGGACATGCAAACAGTACAATTACCTACAGTTATCTCTTGATGATCATATACAGAACATGTGTGATATGTGGATTTAAGTATTACAGTGTTTATTCTATATCCCTACACAAATGATTTGAAAAAGAAAATAAAACTGGGAAAATGATGAAAGAGAAATGATATGCAAATGACACCATCTATATTTCCATTTCTTATTCAATGTGTGAAGCATTAACAATGTGCATTCTTAATGTTTGTACAGCTGTGTGAATAGGTGATGTGAAACAGTGAAAAAAATATATGTGGGTTGCTTAAGTTGTACTTTTAGTGCAATACTGTTCAATGTTTCATTGAATGGGGAAGGATTTGAAGGCAGTAAAATTGCAGCTGTTTTTTTTTTTTCCCTTTTTTGGGATCTCTGTAAAGCTATCAATAATGGCAGTGTGTTCTGTCACTGTAACCTTCCTCTATGGGAGGTGAGGGGAACATGTTCTCGGCGGCAGGCAGTGTTTAATATTATTATCATTCCCCTCTCGATGTGTTTGTTTTGCTGGTGTATGGCTTTTCTCGCGTTGATCTCTGGGTCTGCAGTAAGCCCGGCCGGTGTTTGATAAATGGCAACCACAGCATTACAGACTCTCAAGCTTCCCCTATTTATGTCAGCCCCCCCCCTGCAAAAAACAAGAAAAAGGAAAAAAAAAAACAACAGGTTGAAGTATCACTTCTTTGAATGTGTTGTGTCATTTTGCTCAGCCTCAGCAATATGATTTACGTCATTCATTTGGAGTCAAAGCAAAGTCACTCCTACACAGGATCAGTGGCCTTGAAAATATTCCATCCAGACGCTGCTGTATATAAACAGCAAAGCAGGTGGATAAGATGTGACATCAGTGCATGCTGTATAGCAATTAAAACACTGATAGTTCTGTCACAGCTTGGATCTTCTGACTCTGAAACACTATGGTGTAATAACCAATACGAGCGCAAATTACTCATTTTTTACAAGATGCACACAATATTTTTTCATCACTTTCCATGACTGACAAACTGATGATGTGCGGGTATCAGAAAGGTAACACTTGCTGAAATGTGCTACTTAAAGCCAAAAACAGAGCACCATTTCTTCAAATGAATGCCTGTACTAGGCTTGGACGGTCTCTGCCTGTGCTCATAGTCCTTAAAGGTTTATATTTATTTTGTTCTTTGTTATGGGGAAAGACAAATCTGCTCATGCTATTCTCTCTCTATCTCCCTCTGTCTCTCACGTTCCCCCAAAATCACCTCACTCAT
Source organism: Megalops atlanticus (assembly GCA_019176425.1). Classification (NCBI taxonomy): domain Eukaryota; kingdom Metazoa; phylum Chordata; class Actinopteri; order Elopiformes; family Megalopidae; genus Megalops; species Megalops atlanticus. The sequence continues at coordinate 9,799,138 of CM032886.1, forward strand.
TGTGGCATTCTGTAGACATTATTATCAACCTGAATTCTACATGCAGCAATGAAATTTCAGGCAGTGCTCATGATTATAATATGGAAATTAACTTTCTTTAAGGAATTTAAAATGGCACATTTCTAAACTATGATCGATGTATAAATATTTTTGTTTTTCCTGATTATCCCTGTCTTTTCTCCGATGTGTGTTCACCCAGTAAAATTGCTTATCTGTGTTTTTTTTTTTTTTTTTGTGTGTGTGTGTGCTTATGCATGTATGCAGACATGCTGGAATTGGAGCTTGCTTTGCTGTGAAATTCATTGCAGGCGAGTAGACTCTGCCCTCCCCATTTCTAATGCTTACGAAGCAGAGAGAAACTGTGCATAATTTGGAGGAGGCTTGTGCAAGGATCTGCCTTTGTGCTCAGAGATATGTGTGATAAACCAGTGGTAGGAGGGAGAAAACTCATTTCCTGCTTTTCTCAGATAGATGTTGTCTAAATGTAGATATTAAAAGACTCTTTGCGAAAAACAAAGCAAACATTGTATGTTACAAACAAGGTTTTTTTTTTTTTTTGTCAATATTGACTTCTACTTTATCGGTAAACTAAAACTAAAACTTATTTTATTCTACAGGTCCATCACTTTTGTCATTAGAAACATCAAGGAAATAATTTTTTATGGGTACTGTTTTACAGTTTGAGTCAATGGAGTGCTTTGAAAGGATTATTTCAAGATTCAGAATGATTATTCCTTTACTGATTCCAGTAATTTAACTATGATTAAAACATACGTAACTATTGTAATTGATTGTCAACATAGACACATATATTTTAATGTTTATCATCAATTCTTTATCCTTTTGTCATGTTATTATTGTTATTACTTTCTTCGTTGCATCTTGTAATACATCTATAGAGTCCGTCCAAACAGTGGTCCTTGGGTGCTATAGGATAGATTGTCTTTCATTTCATTATTATTATTATTATTATTATTATTATTATTAGCCACAAGTTTGGTGTTTTCTACCTTTTTAAATATATACTGCAGTGTATAATACAGCTCTACATAGTGAATGAGAAGGAAGTCTTTAATCACGATACAGCAGTTTTGTTTTTCTCTTGTTCCATGGCAACTGTGATGAGATCCGTGTGAACCATGTGTGGGTGTACTGTAATCTTTTGCATGCAAATCATTTCACAAGCGCGCCTGGTTTCCAGAACACGTCAGAGAATGAGCCTTGTTTTCGCCAATTTGGGATGTAGTCTGGGGAGACGGAGAAGACAACATTAAAGACTCGCAGATAGTCTGTAGGGACAACTGCCAATCTTATTGTTGAACTTTGAGGTTGAGATGTGCGTGTTTGCGTGTGGCAGTGCATTTGTGTGTGTGCGCGTGTATGTATTTGAGATGGTTTGTTTCAGTGTGTGTGGTTGTATTTGTGAGTGTGTATTCGTGTGTGTGTGTGTGTGTGTGTGTGTGTGTGTGTGTGGGGGGTACACTGTCCTTCACTTTAAGGAGCAAGTTTAAGCAGATATTGCATTGTACATCATACTTACACAATGTCATTTGTTACCTATAGTGCCTGCCAAATGTGTGTGTCTTTATATACAGTATATAACAAAATACGCTAATGTATGCATAGTTAAGGAAGTTGCAGACAAAGCAATGCACCAGTGAGACGGAATGATCCCCTTCACCTGTCTGTGCGGTATTCTTTCATGATTTCATGGTGGTGGAACAATGCCCATCCATGAATTGCAGTTTCAGGGCTGTATTCCATAACCATCTGCTGCTCCTCTGTCTGTTTTTGTGTCTTTGCTCAAGACCAGACTCCTGCTGTTGTTAAAAGAATAATGTTACCCCAATTTGTGAATTGTAGGTAAAGACTTGGCAACACAGCACTGTTGTTCAGTGGTCAAACTCAATACGTGTGATAGTTATCAAGGCCTATTTGACAGATAAGAAACCTTTAAAGTTTGGAGTGGGCACTCAACTGCAGATTCAACAGTAATCCATTTAGTGTGCCATTTCACAAAGGAGAGTGGTGGCCATCCCATTCACAGCGTCATCTGCATAAACTCCAATTTACTAATCCCCAAATCCCCTTCAATAACAACTAGTATGTATGCATGTTAATTTATATCAGTACCAATAATGACTCCTATTGAATCATTTTAACTGTTTGTTTATTTTAGCTTTCAGCCAACCAAAAACAGATGCATAGACAAACACAGTAATATGTGTGCTTTGTTAAATCACACTTCTGTATGTTCTTGCAACAAACAGATTGCATGATTTAAGTTAAACTGCAGTGCTTACTATGACTTGGGGACGGAGCAGGATTTATTAATCGGACTTTGATTAACCACCGCGCATGCATTTTCAGAATGGAAAAATAATCTCTGAGGCATCCATATTGTTCCTATTATCGCTATTTTAACAATTTCACAAATGAATGCAACCTTTCCTGCTTAGGGCTTACTGTAGCTTTGCAGTAAGTGGAAGATTATGTAATTTTGCCATGTGTTGGGAGTGATTTATGTAGGGGATCAAGAGACAGGGAAGGTAAGAGTGATTATTACATGTCTTGAATCTGTTTTTCATGAACAACATGCTTCCCAAATTGAGTAAGGAATACACATCAGCAGCTCATCCCTTTTTAACCTAATCAGAAATGTAACATATTCACGTTGCATCATTACAGTACCTGCAATTTCCACTTCACATTAAATCAATTTGATGATAAAAAAGCATTAGGTTACACATAATAATGTTGATCATTATGAAGAGATCAAAGATCAGTTATAATGTAAAATATTTTAGCTTAGTAGGTGCATTTGTGCAGTTATTTCAGTGCACAAATGCAATGGAATTAAAGATACAATCAATGACAAAGGAAATCTCTGGTAATGAGTGATCCTTCTTTGAATTACCATGCTTGTTATGTAAGACAAATAATAAAAAAAGTATAATTATAAAATGAATGTGGATTCTCTGAAACCCCTATATATAGCTCACCAACCACCTTGCAATATTGTTTAAGTACTTTGTGTCTCACAGAATCTCACATTTATCCCATTACTGTAAACTTGTAAGGACAAATATGATGATCATGGCATTTAGAGGTTGCCCATCCAAATGCTTTGGATGGATGCTGATGATCATATTTAATTTTCAGTATTTACTATAATTACTGCTGAACATAACTGACAGTGTCTGTCAGCACTGATACCAGGCAAACGCCTCACCCATAATCTATTCAATTAGATGTCTCAAGGGAGATATGATGGGCCAAGTCATCCCTTTCCAATGCCGATCTCTGCTATATATTGTGAACACATTTGGTTGGTTGTACCATGCACTGTACGGCATATCATCAATGTCCACAAGATCACACATTGTTTATAATTACAGAAACATGTTCCCTTTGATATTTTTCCTCTTCTGAGAGAGTGATTAATTTCAGTACTAATCAGGGTAATTCTGTTGCATTTTTTCATATTATTTTGTAGATTTAGGCCATGTCCACATGTACACGGGTATTTTTGAAAACGGGGATTTTCCTCCTTTTGTTCTTAAAAAAATCTCCGTCCACACGAAAACGCAAACACGCTGTCAAGTGCATGCTAAACCAACAGGCTTTGATAAAACCCTAACCGTAAAGCCATGTTGGCCAATCAGAAGCCTGAAAAAAAAGTTTTACGGCGCACACTCTAACGTCACAAGCCAAAAACTCCGTTTTCCCTGTCTACACGTGAACACTGAAAACGGAGTTTCTGAAAATCTTCACCCTGGAAGGCGTTTTGCAAAAGATCCGTTTTCAGTGACCTAAAACGCCGTTTGCATGTGGATGAAAGGCCAAAACGCATAGAAAAAGCTATGTTTTTAAAAATACCCGTGTACGTGTGGACAGGGCCTTAGTGAAATGATTAGCACCATTACTCTGTGTGAGTACCTTGCACAGGTATGTGGAGAGGTGTACATGTAATTTATATGTTATATTAATTAAATTTGAATGATACCGCACACTACTTTTGACCTGAACTGCACCAGTGATTTGTATATTTTTCCTGAGATCAGTGTGGACAGATGTCTTTGGGTAAGGCAGAGGGTAACAGGATAAGGTCATTTGTCACTATGCTGGCAGTAGGGTTTGTGAGGGATGGAGGGATGGATGGTTTGTTAGGGTATGAGTTGGCCTTCTACAGATTCATATGACTGAAGTCCCATGCCGGTAACCCTGGAACCAACATGAAACCCAAGAACATAAGCAGAACCCTGGGAAGCTGCAAGAGCTTTGGACTGCTGTAAACTCTCCTTGGAATGCACGACTGCAGGCACACTCCTTGTTTTGTTTATTAACATGCCCTGGGTGTGTGAAGCTGTCATTAAAATTAAAGGATTTATTTGATGCATTATATAATATCTGTTTCACAGACAGGTTTTTCATAACCAAGCAGGCATCTTTCAGGTGAGTTCTTTTTGACTACTAGTGTACTACAATGTACACAATAATTGTGTCATCTCCTGTGTAGGCGTTCTCATGCATAATGTAACAAAAGCAGGCATTACTGGACTTGATTGCTCAAAGTGACCCACGTTTGCTGAAGCTACATGCTTCTAAACACATCTTAAACTTCATAATGTAATCTATGAAAAGTGATTGAAAAAGAGGAGGAGGGGTTACCAGCAGTAGCTGAAACCTTGCTATTCCCAGTTGGTGATTAAAACTGGTATTTTAAATAAATAATATCTCTGCCAAGAGGTGACCTTCCATGAATTGATTGTTTGGAGTTTAGCTTCTTATTGTTTTCCCTTTGGAACACTTAGGATTTATCTTATGGTTGTAGAGGTCTGTTGCTGCAAACATGGAGTCATCCAAATAACTACACACTGTAACAGCTTCATACTGTACCTGCTCTTCCAGTGTGTTTAACAGCAGTTTTCTCAAATGCATGAAAAGATAATAAACACAGCTATCTTAATGCACTACTACACAGCAAAATGGAATTGTTTCTTGAATGTTCTTAATAAGTACCTTACATTGGTTGATTATTAGTTTCAAAATAAATAAGAATAAAACTATTTTTTTTAATTGTGACTATGCTGTACTGCAACATTACACTGTTCTCATATAAGTCACTACAGCCATCCCTCCTTGTCTTAAATCAAAAACAGAACAATTTTGTGACAACTATGCTGTGTATATTAAAGGAAATCAACATTTAAAGAACACCATTATTCACATCACGTAAATTATTATTTATATTTATGTTATGCTTTTCCTCTTTATTGTTGTCTGTAGCAGGACAACCTTAGCAGTCATGCAGGAGCAAGCAAAATAAATGTGATACACTCCTCTGAAAGCAAGCTAGTATTCATGCTACAAGTTCCACAGTGTCCAACAGTGAAGTTGTCACCAGCTGGATGATAGGTGCTGCTCTGCTGACAACATCAGAGCAACACACAGGTGCCTGATGGCTCACAGGATCCGTCAGAGTGGTGAAACAAGGAGACCGTGACTGATGATGTGGTCTCCCGGTCACTGTTGGCATTATTGACACAAGACGAGTGTCTTGCCAACTGAACCAGTCGGGACCTATAAATCATGGACATAATACTTTGTATACTGAAGCATATAATTTAAAATAGACTTCTACTGTTTCTGAGAACACTAAAAATTGATTTGCTTTGGTTGCATATATCCACGCTGTTTGCATGATTTAATCCTCTATTCACTGCTTTATTTCAACCTGTAGTCAGGAACCCTCAAAGCAGTTCACTTTAAGTTAAAGATCATAAACTGTTTCTAGCTTCACAACATTTTTCCTTAATTTAACTGACCTTGAAAATGTCAATCACTAGTATCACTTGTTTGAATATGTTATGCAATATTTCATATACACATTTTCTACAATGGATGTGTGGGGAAAAAAAAGAAGAGCCACTGATTCTGCTTGCAGACAGGAAACCTAACTTGAAGAGCAATATCCTGACTTACGCTCTTTGAGCACGACACAGCCTAGAATACAAATTGTTATATCACCCAAGTCACATAGGAGCTGAATTTAGTGCCAGAGTGTGCATGGGTCATAGGTCATGGTGCACACTGTGTGATTTCACCACATTTACATCACAGCAATAAAAACTGTGACAATTCCACACACCACGATTAATCTGAGCACTTGCACAAAAGTTTTTAGCTCTATTTGAGGGGGTTGTTCCAATTCACACTTTTCACTACACACAGCAAGCTTTGTGCTTAACTCTTTTACCAAGCATAATTAAGATTTCTTTTTGAACACTGACAATACCATGCTTGAAATGTACCTTTAACTTGTTTAATATTAATTTGGCTATGAAATAAAATACATATTGAGGATAACAATCATAGTCACAATCATAACCTTATCATTCATTTCTGTAATTTCAGTGCAGGGCCTAATAACAGTGAGAGCGGGTCTCCCCCATCAACAGCAGTGAAATCACATTGAAGAACAAAGGCATACAAGCAATCTGGATACAGTATGCCATACCTGATTAGTTGAAGAAATACTAGACTATACTATACTTTGCATTTAGCAAGCCGTCAAGACAGGTAAAGAATGTGAACTAGCTGGCCACTCCAGTCAAGCTGATGACATAGTCTCGCAATGTCAGGCAATGTCCATTTTTTTTGTATTAAACATCACTTGCAGTTGAACTTATATAAGAGGGTAAAAATGAATAAATGAAAACTGTTATATCAAGGAACCCCCCCCATATCAACAGCAATTGTTTGACTAGATGCAAAGTTTTGTATTTTGTGTGAGGAGAAACAGAATATGAATGTCCAGTCAATTATAAGTTGACTTCCCCTCCCATTAGCTTTCATAGAAATGAACTGTTCATCTTGCTTTGAATCTGACAGGGAGCTGGATCTGATGATCTTCACATCACATCCTGTATCACAGTGATTGGAGAGCAAGCGAAGTTGCATAGTTGGCTAGCTGATACAACATTTACCAGCTAACTTTACTTTTAGGGCACTTCATGACATCTGATGCTGATCATACACCATACATCATACACATAAATGTGACCTGAATTACTAATGATTTAGATCATGCTTTCAATATTGCCACTTACCCAAGGTACAGACTCGCTAAGTATGACCCAATTATCGCATGTTAGCTAGCTATCAATAAATAAACAAGCAAGCTAGTCAACTGTATGCTGTTTTTGTTCACTGACAATGAAACAAACCAGAAAATAGGTTCAGTGGGCTGGGTTACCAAGCAGGGCAATTGGGATATTGGATTTTCTAACTTGTGTTATCTTGCCATAGATAGATGCTTGATTGGGGGTGCATTCTGATATCCACTATTGACAGTGGTCATGGTAGCTCTTTAGCAACAAATAACTGTATGGTTATACTAAGTTACACTAATGTGGGGATTGACTAGACAGCAGCAGTGTCAGTGTCCTCCTGTAATCATGACAAAGAAAATTTACTGTTTATGCCCCCTGCCCCAATTTTCAAATCCTGATGAGTAAAGGAAAGGGTAAAGGACGGAAAAAAAAAAAAAAAAAAATCACGATAAATACAATCAGGAAATGCTGTGGAGGAAAATTAAATAGAATTACATATTCACATTTATGAAAGCCACAAATGTGTGCCCCAAGCCAATGAATGTTTTTTTAAATATTGTGTTAAATACAGGTGTTTTACTTATTGAATTCATATCATTATTTTAAATACTGCAAATTCAGATTTAACTCAAGTTTATTCATTTGTCTTTTTCCAGCTAGGCCACATTCTCTCGTATGTTATGCTAATGTGGAACCTTATTAGATTTTTTTAAGCTCTGGAAGCTTCCTGGGACAGTGAACAGCATCAGGGAGGTTATCTGAAATATTAAAGAAACATACTCTACTCAGTGTGAATTATTTAGTGCGTGGTACGGAATTATAAAGGCTTTGTGCTGAACACAAAAAGGAGCCTTGAATGTAAGACACTGGAACATCTGCAAGGCTGCTGAGCCGACTAAGGGTTGTGGACCTCTGAGATGGATTGTCTTTAATATACATTTGCCAGATTCATCACGCTTGACCGAATTAGTGTTTTGTGAAGGTCTTCTCATTACTCCACCTACATAGTGCTTCACAGGAGACAGAAACTCAGTGTATTTCATCTGTGCACAGGGTGGCCAGGGGATAGATTGATTTGGGGCCTTGTGTCATTCAATTACCCCTTTACAAAAGCCAGTGTTTTCAAAGTTTAGTTCTTTGTTGAACCCTGTGCCTTTACACTCAAGAAGATGTTCACCTGACATGAACCTCGGCAGATATCAAGCAAATCTGATCTCCTTCCCAACTGGGACATCATTTTTGGTGTCAGTGCTTCCTTGGCAAAACTTCTTTGTTCCGCACATCAAAGGCAATGCTAACTAGAATGCCGAGAACAGAGCAGACTCCCCGTAAGACAAACAGAAAAGCAACAATGCTGAGCTTCTGTGTTGTGAACCCGTGTAGTGTTCCACCACATTTGTCTTACTATCATTTTGCAGAATTTTCCTTTAATGGATGTGTTGTCCTACACTTGACCTTTTCAACCCAAATTAGCTGTGTTGATCAGCAAGGTGCTGAGCTGCTTTATCCACACAGGTGTGCATTGAATATAGAGTGGTTTCTGAGAGAGGGAACATTTAAAAGCATGCTAATTATCTGTTTTTTAAAGGGTGTAGCGAAACCAACTCATAATGGTAGATTCCTGTTATGGTTTACCTAGAAATGTATTGATGGGTACCATATAATTATGTCAACAAAACAATGAAAATAATGTTTTTGATGTGAATTATGCATCTAACTGGATAGTCCTTGTGGTATAATGGTTCAGGAACTGAACTTGTTGCCAGAAGGTGCTGGCTCAATAGTGGGATAATGTTGCTCCCTTGAAAAAGACTCTAAAATTGTTCAGAATGGTTCAGCTGTGTAAAATGGATGATATATAATAATACGCAAGCTATACAATTCTGCTGAGCACATAAACGATGATGTGTAATGATTGAACGGCAATGAAAAATATGCTTCTGTTTAAGAGGTGTATAGCATATTAATGAACATGGTTTTATGGAATGAGAAACTGTATCAGAAGCTACATGGTCCTCATTGACTTTTATGTAAGGATGCATTACATAATAAGAAATAAGAAAATAAGGACAGATGTTTATTACTATCTGCTTGGAAGTAACAGTTGTTAACATTACTTTCAAACTGATTCAAGCATAGTGGAACATTAATGGAAGGCAAAGTACCAGCGACAGAACCAAATAGTTTGGGTGAAGTTACAAACACTGATCAAATTCTCAAATTCCTCAAAGGATACTTAAGCAATTTAATTTTTTTGCTACTCTGATTGTTGCAATATTATTGGGTGAAACTGGAAGGAGATGTTGTAGCAACAATAGTTATTGCTCACTGACTGAGCAACTCCCTTATTTTACAGCATTTTACCATTAGATGTACTAAAGGGTGCAAAGGCTAGCAGACAGCCAAAATGAATAGATATTGTTTGGTTCTGTTTTCATTAAAGGCAACATAGATCATGTCTTGAATTCCCATGAATTCCCATAATAATGAATTGCATCTCTTTGCTGGATCTATATACAGTGTAACTATATTTATGAGATGTGAAGCTGCCTGCCAAAAAAGTCAAGGATTTCACTGGTTATTTGGAAAATCTGTAATAAATGGTCAGTATGAGGCAAACTGCCTGAAACTTAACTCTTAGGTAATCGGATTCCTTATCTTAAGGGGATTATGTAACATTTGTTTCATATTTTATTTATTTATACAGCTACCTTCAAGGTGATGATGGAATATGACTGTAAGGTCTAGTTCCTTAACTGGTCTGCCAGTCTGTTGCACATCTTTATCTTTTTTGCTGTGACTGGAGGAGATGGCTATATAAATTCATTCCAATAACTAACTCACTCACTCACTGAGTGGCCCACCCAGTGCAGAGGACTGGAGTAATAATATTTCCTTACTAGTGAAGAAAGAGGACAAGCAAAGTAGGTGCAAAAGTTGAACTTCAACATTTTTTGTTTTTCTTTTAGTGAGCTGTAATCTTTATCTCTGTTATCACTGAACTATAATGGATCAAGCACATTTATATAGGCTACAATACAAATATGCATTTACAGTATTACTGCAAAATAAACAAAGATCTTTCTGTGTGCCACTTCATACATAAATCTCGCCCGCTTACTCATTACACAAATGCAAAAGTTGTTTGCCTGGTAGTGAGCTACCTAACCATACAACTGTTATAATTTAGAAAACGTAAATTACAAAGAACAGAGTTACCTTGCGTTTGCTTTTCTTTGGACTTTACACTGGGCTAGCATCTGTCAGCACTCACTAAGTCACCCTGGATAGAGGCACCTGCAAATTCTACTTTGATTTACTTAATGGGCGTATGCTGTGACTGACCCCAGAGGGTTTTCATGGTTCAATTTCCAGCCAAGTCTCCAGACTTTAAACAATGTTTTTTTTTTTTTTTGGTCAGTACCTGTCTGCTTAACATTTGCATTGATTGATGTAGCACATGCTATTATCTAGAGAACTTACAGACTACTTTATATAATAAGGTTAATTCCACAAAATAATAGATATAAAACTTTCTATGAAGTTATTATGCATGTTTATTAACACACAACTATATTTAAGTTCAAGTCTAATTCCAGTGTTGGGTAGTAACTAGTTACATGTAACGGCATTACGTAATTAAATTACAAAATAAATGTAATTGTAATCCGTTACAGTTACTGAGAAAAAATATGTAATTAAATTGCAGTTACTAATCAAAATGTTGGTGATTACAAAGGGGTTACATCCGAATATATTCTTTTCGGTAAAACACTTATGTAGAATATAACATTCATTCTGTTGCTTTGCATCTTTTTGTGTGCAAGAATGCCTTCTTTTAGGTGTGTTTTAACTTCGCGCAGGTTTGATCTCTTGCCTGAAAATTAAACAAGCGAATTTCGCGCCACGTCAGAGAAACCAGTTTTAATTACACCAACGATGCTAGCAAGTTGGAAAAGGCAAAGTGTAAAGGGGGCGTGGTTTCTAGCCCTACTTGAAGATGATTGGCTTTCGCCAGGTGTAATTTTCGCTTGAGTTGAACATAACTCAAGCGAATGCTCATTTCGGCCATTTCGCGTCGCTCGCAGTTTCGCTGCGATTAACTCCATTGACTTTTCATGCATTTGCGTCGCGTTCGGTTAAAACACACCTTTTGGCATATTTCCGGACAACGGGGGTCAGCAAAGCCATTAGGACAAATTTGAGTGCAAAACCATCAAGGGTAGGATGGCTTACAATGGACTGTCTCTACGTCTAGACAGGCTCCATTCATTTGGCAGTATGCGCTCAAGTTTTGAGTGTTGTTTTTGATTGGTTCTCTTGTTTGAATTTGCACCGCCTCTCGTCTGCCAGTCAAATCAATGCACATGGCTTTAAGCAACCTGAGTGTGCCTTGCCTGCGATCAGCCGATTACACCAAGGCGGGTGGCTACATCGTCGGACAACAATGCCTTTCAGTGCCGGAAATTCAACCATATTTTCCTTCTGAAATCATAATGGGGCTCTAACATTACTGTAAAGCTTGTTTACCAGCGGTGAAAATGCTGTCAACATTGACATGCTCGATGTCAAACCTGAGGAAACATCCACAGGTAAGTTAATGTAAACGCAATCAGTCACATAAAATAAAGTACCTCCCGCCCTACCATGTTATTTATGTGTGTTCAAGACGTAATTTAGCTCTATATTTTGCTCGGTGCCCGTCCAGTAAGCCATGTTTAATCTCCATTTATGACAAATTAATTGCTAGCTAACACGCCTTTTGCACAGCCGCACCTCCATTTATGAACCCTTTGATAGAAAATCTTAGCTAACGTCCTTCTTGTGATGTAGGTAGCGTATGTGAGATCTAATAACACTCAGTAACTTAATTCAGCATTGTGTTTTCATTAAATATTAACTTGGACAGGTCATTAGGTTGTGAAATTTCTACAGGGCACCAACAGACTAAGTTAATGGTCCTAATTGTGCATACTGTGCTTTTTTTTGGGCACACAATGGTAGTTGTTGCCAGTTTGCCCTGTTTGTTTGTGATCTACATACTTGTGATTTGTTTTGGTGGTTGTGCTTTCAAATCAAAACATTCCAATCGTAATTCAAGTTATACTGAAGAACTTTTAATAAAAGTGTGACAGTAATCAGTGTTGAATACTGTTGTGAGGTTTACATTGCCTGGTTTAAATTAATGTTTTTAGGACTTTTCAGCTTTATTGCCCAGTTTAAAACATTCATCAGAAAAGTAATCAAAAAGTAATCAAATGTAATAAGTTACATTACTGTGATGAATTAATTAAAATAGTTACATGACTCATTACATTTTTAACAGGGTAACTAGTAATCTATAACCTATTACAAAAGTAACAACACTGTTCCCAACACTGTCTAATTCTGGCAAAAGCTACAAAAGACAGAAGATTCACCACTGCATCAAGCTCAGCCTATGCACTACTTAGGCTTTTGAGCACACGATTTGAAACGTGCTATGATATATGCTAAGCTACTTGGGGTTAATTGACACATGTACTCACCATTGGGAAGACTGCCGAAGATTCAACTGCAGAATATATAGTCCTCCGAAGAATAAAGGAAAGTAACCATGTAAGTATTTGGTTACTATATGTATTCAGACATTACTTGCTACCACAAATTTATTTATTTTTGTTATGCGTATTGTTACCTTGTAGCAAGTATCTAGCTGTTAGCCAGCTCTGTTGCGCCTTAAATTCAGTTCTCTGTCAAGGAATATCTCCTTTTTCACATTCAGTTCAGTGGTGGAATATGGCAAAATGCGAAGGCTTCATGAAACAGAGGACTGTTGGCGTGAATTACATTATTTTAGTTACCCAGTCTGGTTAGAAGTTGAGAGAGCAAAATAATCCATTGTGCCGTACTTGCAGGTAGCTAGGTTGTTGTTATTTAACGGGTCTTGTTAGCAAAGACGTATTTGTGAATCAAGAATACAGTCTGTAAGCGTGATGGAAAGAATAGTAATGAAATAAATGTAATGCTGTTGCAGACATGCTGTTAAGTGTAGTGTATATATATATATATATATGTATGAAGAAATAAATCCAGCAGTAGTGTTGCTGTAACAATTTCTGTAACATCAATTACTAAATGCACTCAAGACCAAGAACCTTGGGAGCTATGAGCATTTGTGCTAGGTGAAACGGAGGTCAAGGAGCCAGGATGCCATCTGAAGAGGTAGATGTTCAGTCAGTGCCAATAGATGAGTCAGAGACTCTGCTGTTTTGACTGTTGAACATAGCTTCTACACCGAAGGAGCTGTGATTGGGATGTGACAGTGTGTCTCTGTGGGGGCGAGACCATTAGGCAACCAGAGGCTCCTAAACAGAGAAGTCCAGCAGGAGTGTATGGTTTAATGTCAGTCTCTAAATGGATACAGGCTGTTCCTGTTGCTGCTGAGTAGGACCAACACAAGTTTTGAATTTAATGCAAGCCATGACCAGTAGTCAATGGAGAGAGGTGAACAGTGGTGAAATGTGTGTAGTTTGGTGAGTTGTAGGGATGCGTTTGTGGAGGTTTAAAGGGGTGCAGTGAGGGTCATAGCCCGGTGGTCAACTGGTGTCCTGTTGCACAATTGTTCCTCTGAACAGGACATCAGCCTCTTCTCGCCATTGAAACCAGAAGGCGTTCCCCTCGTCTCAGATGTGGCTCCTTGTTCACTGCATTGATTCAGCTAATCTTTTGCCAGTAATGGCATTCTCAGTGAAAAAAAAATGGTACACGGCTACAGCATGAGCACAGGCATGCATTTTCAGTGGCCTTTTTGGCCCATTGGCCACCACCAGATCCTCAAGAATAATTACAGTAATAACATAGAGCGAACTCAAATTACTGACGGTTCCAGCAGATGATTTCAATTTTTGCATGCTGATGTTCTTGTGCTGTCAGTGTGCTAGATTTTTTTTTCCTCTTCAAGCAGCATTAATTGCTCTATATAATTCTGTCCTGCCTCCTGTTAAGCCATACCTGTGTATCAATTGAAATCATATGTAATTATGTCTGTGATGTAGTTATTTTTCTCTTTCTTTTTTCTATTTCTGTACAGCATCTCTACACTATATCATTTCATCATCACAGAGATTCAGTGCTGTTTTCATTTCTTATACTTCATATTTATTAAGTATTTAGTGCATTTATTAATGTGTGCTTATTTCTGGAAAAAAAGGCTATGCTTGGTGTTTAGAGAAAGATTCTTCAGGTTCATTGTATTTGGGTCTCAGCAGTGACATTGCTTTGGAGATGATCCGCAGAAAGACATCCACATGAACGTATACCACAGAGAGAACAAAATAATAGACTGGTAATCTGGTAAACTTTTCTGTGATCAATTTTTTATTAGTTTCATTGGTTAAATATAAAGATAAAATTTGTTTAACTATAGAAAGAGAATGCTGCTCTTTGGGGCAAGTCTGTGTGTCTGCCTTGATCAGATCAAATGCAGAATGAGCAAAGAAAAAAAAAAGACTGATAGGATATCAAAAATTATTGCTGATAAAGGTGATACTTTGACAGAAATGCCAAGGTATACAACAAATCCACACCTACAACTCTGCTTGCTTATGCATTGCTGACTTATTTCCATATTGGCATAGTGCTTTCTTGAAATGTGAAATGTGCATTTCAGCACATAGGTGAAATGATGATCATTACTAACCCCTTGTGCCTGTTACATAGTGAAGTGGATTTTCTCTAAAGCCAAATATTCCACCATAATTGGTGTATATGCAGGCTTCGGCCTGTTATGTAAAAGCGCCCATGCTGCCTCCCTCAAGTTCCCACACTCACATATCCTTTGATTCACAACCTAACTGGAGTCTTTAACACAGTAATCAGGTTTTCAATAAAATTGCGTGGATTTAAATCATTACAGAATGCCTGTCAAACCTTCAGAATGATTTATTCTCTGTGTATTTGTTTGTTTCTTTGCTTTGTTTCTCTTATGTCCCAGTTGGTAATCCCACACCTCTACTTCATTTATTGAGATCTGCTGAAACAGTCTGCGCTCCCAAATGCTGCCGTCGGCTTCTTTCACCATGCCTCTCTCAGTGCTGTTCCCTGTACCTCTGTGTTGCAAAAGTAATCCTCAGCTGGTTTTGATGCTATGATAATTTATGCAGACCTTTTAAATTGTTAACACTTATATGCTTGACCTTCAAGTGACTGTTAAGGACACTTGACTAAGATGCTTCATGTCCTTCTGTATTACAGACAACAGTGAGAGATATGATTGGATGAAGTTCTTTGAATGAGGTCAGAATCCTGACAAGAAAGTGATTTGCTACTGCGCACACACAAGCGCTCACACACACACACACACACACACACACACACACACACACACACACACACACACACACACACACGTACAAGTTTTATATCACCTTTAAATATTAATTTTGCTTACTCTCCCTTGACACATTATTACAAAAAAGCAGTGGATTGGAAGTTTGCTGAGAAGTGCAACAGTGTATCAAGCCTATCAAATGTAGAGGAAAATACAAGACAAAAGATGTGTTATGCTACCTTATCTGTAAAACACCAAATTATGAGAAACTCAAAGTAAAAAGATGGAGTTCTCAAGTGGAAACATGATGTTTTGGTTATTACAGTGAGCTGTGGCAATTCTAATGGCTGAAACATCATGCCTTAATTTCAATAAAAAATAGGTCCACCATATTTCTTTCTCCTATGCACGATCCCTTTCCACACACACACACACACACACACACACACACACACACACACACACACACACACACACACACACACACTGTGTCATTTTCAAACACAAGACATTTAAACACCTGTCTTACAGAGACTGGGACTAGTTTGGACTCTAAGCAAGTAAATGCCTGTGCCACTAGAAGTTCAGCATATGTGCATACTAATACATATATAAATAAGCAAATGCTATACCATGATATGTTCTCTTGTTCAGATTTATTGCTGCCATGTATTCAGTGTTCTACTCTGAAGCAAAGCCATAGCACATGGGATATTAAGTAAAAAAAAATGGAGACCTAGGTGTGTGAAGGAAATTGAGTATTATAATCAGAGTAAAAAAGTCCTCAATCGATCTGGCGAACAAGCAAACCTCTGATTTAATTCATAAACAAAATGACACACAGAGGTGGATGTTTTGCATGCTAGGGCTTTGTCAGTATTTGTGTTTAAGTTATATCTGTATGACTTCAACAGACCATTGGTTCTTCTGCTCATTTAGTTGTGTTCCTGACTGTCAGCAAATCCACTGTTCTTCAGTTTTTTTTGTTTTTTTTTTATGTGTTGGGATTGAATTTTTAAAGGGAGACTGTCATCAAATGACACACTTTCCTGGGCAGCAGTACTTGTTCCAATATCTTTAAGTACTTCTGTAGGTATATATATGATGGGATTCCATTGTGGTTTATGGATGGCTCCTCATTACTCCTTTGGCACAGACTCAGGATGAAATTACGACTTTGATTTTAGGCATCTATGCATTTCATACGCACAGTGATAGTACCATTGTGAAGGAGTCAGTACTAAATATAGTCTGATTTAGAAATACTCACAGTATCCACATGTCAGGTTGAACTAAATTCACAGGGACCGATCTGTGTTCATATGGCTTGGCTCAGTTCTTTATATTTAAGATGGTCCACTCATTTCCTGATGTTAAATTCAGAAATGCATTCAATGAGTAATTATCTATGTAAAAAAAAAAAAGATGGTAAGAAATACTACCTTATGTCATATGCATTTGAATGATTAATGGTAGCTAACACCATGTGTACACAAAAGTAAACTATTAAACATGATTTTGTGCATATACAACAATTGTTTATCAGTATAAGAACAAATATACAGGTATTGCAACAAATGTAGCACTGACATAAATAGAATATTGCATTGTGCCATTATGTACTGTATGTGGGCTGAAGTAGGACACTGTGAAACTTCACATCAATCACTAACTGTAGGTGAGCGCTTGGGCCTGCTCTCTCTCTGTTCTTCTCCATCATGCTGTCAAGATCTCATATCCACCTCAGCACCAACTTTACTTTGGATTTACGCACTGTAACTCAAACATTGACCAGGGCAGAGGGCTTGTCTTTTTCGAGATCTCCATATCCAGTCACACACCCAGTCAATCTCCCGAGCAGAAAGGATGCTCTCATGACAACATAAAATGCTCTTGTCTGACTTCCATAGCTTTTTTTTTTTTTTGCTTATAACTGATAATTTGTTGTCTCTTTCTGTTTCTGTAGTAAACGATGATGCTAATGAGCGATAATGCTTTTTCGTCATAGTTTGTTTTTTTTCCCCACTACCAAATGAACAAGGTGTATTTCCTTTCTTGGTTGTCACTTTTGGGCAGAGGGAACATTTTCTTACTGAGTCCAATAATATTCAGCCCATTTCTAAAATCAGTGACATATTGGCTGGAGGTGTAGTGGGTGAGGCTTAAAAAAACAAACAAAAAAAACAAAAAAACAAAACTGCTGAAAAGCTCAGAGCTGGAGAATGATTTAATGATTTGTGCACAGCAACCTATTCATGAGTCTCCTTTGTCCTGAGCAGAGGACGTAGTTTGGCACAGTGATGGAATACTTGAGCTGACCCAGATGTCTATGTCTAGGCAATGTCTTTTCCTCCAGTGTCATATTATTTATGCTCATCAAGTAGATGGATCAGATGAATTAGGAGGCAGGCAAATCATTCAAATAGACATGCAAAGTTCAAACCAACACCTTGTCCCATAGGAGCACAGGATAGCTCAGCAAGCCTACAATGGGATGACACCTTGTCAGTCTCGAAGAGAGGGTCCATGGCCAAACGTGACAGCGAATCGTACCGATGCATACTGTCCCAGTCAGAGCTGTCAGTCACAAAACACAATAAACAAACACGCCACTGGAGTCTGACAGATTTAGAATAAGTGTGAATAAAACAGTAACATGCAACCGTGGTAGATTTAGGTTGCATGGCAAAAGAGGATTGTCATTGACCGGAATGCAGCTTGCACACCATTAGGTGGGCATTTCTCAGACTATGCAATAAAATGTGCCAGAATTTTATGTCCACATAAATAATTACTGAGAATGATTTAGGTTTGACCTAAATAACATCCATTTCAATTTAAAACAATTGAATTTTTCAATATATGAGATGAGAGAATGCTGAATTTAATGTCAAATACAATCTGCGAGCACAGCCATAACGATGATGGATTTTGTTCAATAACATCAAGATTGTGCCATTGATACTGTTGCTTTGTAGGAAGATTTCATACAATTGATTCATACACATTTGTGTATGTATTATTTTATTTATGTATTTATTCATTTATTTTTAGCCCAGGTGATGGGCACAGCTGCAATGGTGCAAAGGTTCAATAGTTCCTTCATCTTTGTAAATGCATTTCTTGACATGCTGCGTTTATAATCTTTTCTAACATGTGGAGAAAAAAAAAAAAAAGAATTATAGGTATCTCCTATCCAATGGATATGCGTTGTCCCGTTTACAGAAAATGAAGGAAATAGTAAGTGTTAAATAAATAAATAAATAAAAACTAAACTGCTTAAGTTTGTTATTGTGGATTTGCAGTCGTACAAAGTTGTTTTTATGATAAATTGATGTAGGCTTTCAACTAGTAATATACAGTAGACGCTTTTTGTTCTCAGAAAGGATGTGTCTCCAGCAACATCTTTGATTGAAGGATGGCATTCCTTTACCATTCAACACCATTCTAACGTACATTTTAAATTCTTGCCCATCACCACAATGTCGACTGTCATTGCAATTAAAGATGAATATTATTCAACGTTAAAAAAATAATAAATATATATAAATGAATATAAAATAAAACGATTGTGCAATACTTCAGCCAGAGCAAAGGATAAATCTCTCTAGTAGATTAGACTGAACACCCAGTTGTGTGTCTTGGTATTTCCTTTTGCTGTGCATCCTGGTAATTTAACTATAACGAATCTAAATCAACTGCTATAAATTAATCAGTCATGTTTGGTAGATTATCATACTATCTGGGATTGCACTGAAAAAAAACTCCACTTTCAAATTTCAGTTATTCGCATGGTTTGTTATATGGTGTGTGGCTGTAAATTTGTTATATGGTTATATGGTAATGTTTATGTAATGTCTCGGGCTTGTTGTGATTTACACAATACAATCATTAATACCACTTTGTGGATATTGCATGAAAAAAAAACTATGTAACACTGTAATATGTATAATATACTGTAACAGCTTCATGAGTGCTGTATAAATGGTCATAAGCGGCTGTGTGGCATAGTTGTAAGGAGCAAGGCTTGCAACCAAAAGGTAGCTGGTTCATTTTCATGCTGGGGCACTGATGTTGTACCATTGGGCAAGGTACTTAACCCACAGTTGCCACAGTAAATATCCAGCTGTATAAACAGATAAGAGTGTCTGCTAAATGACAGCAATGTAACATAGAGTTGACAGCCACAGAGTCTGCCATGTCACTATCCATATCATCAGACAGCACCACAATATTCTGAAAGCCATACTTCACGTGGATAGCACATTCTATATTTGGCCGTGTCAGCTGGTATAGGTGTTTATAAATGCTTATTTAGTTCTTGTGAATATGCTCTGTAATTCTTGTCAGTGCATTGTCTGGTGTAAGAGCCATGGGAACCGTAGGTCCTGTCATGGTAAGTGTTTCCTGGACATTAGAATGAATGATGATATGTCACTCATTAATATATGGCACTGATGTTTCACAATGGCATACAATTTTCCTAGACAGGAGTATGAATGAAAGTGAACCATTTGACCTCATAATGAAATGGCAAAAATGTTGCACTGTACCTTTCTGATTGAATTCTAACCTTAACAGACTACTTCTGTCATGGCATGAGTAATAATTGCATGTGGGTCCTCCATGCAATGTAAGCCCAGGGACTCTGTTACTACTCTGTAAACACTAGCAGCCTCAATGCTATTGACAACCATACTTAGGCAAATCAGTAATTTTCAATTTGACCACACCATACACAAAGAATTCTTCTAACTGTGTTCCTGTTTGTTAATAATCAAATGATTGACTTAAAAAAGTGTCAATGAATATGCAGGTTTTTTTTTTTTTTTACTTACCATTCCTTCAAAAGGTAGGAAACACTCTTTGACAGATTATATGTATATATGTACATAATTATATGTGGATATGTCTTTGTAGCATTGCAGTGCATGCATATCTCCCTGTTTTTCTGCATTCATTTTTAACTTTTTTTTTGTAACATTTGCTTCTAGAGCACACACACAGGCTTTGGTTTCTAGATGCGATTTAAACAACAATGCAAAATCTGTGTTAGAATGCAAGCTTCAGGTATGAAGCGTGAATATATGTTTGAGATGAAAACGACCCACTTTTGATGTGCTGAGACAAGAAGGTGGAAATCAACACATCAGGGTGATATCTCTCCATATTGTATGAATATCCCGGGAGCAAATATATGGATATATTCATATATGTATCTCCAGGGCGCCTATTTCCCTCCACTTCACTCCTGGCTTCTCCTTGATGCCAACCTAAAATGCGCAGGCATGGCGGGTCTCTGCCCAGTCAGAAGTGATTTTGATCAGACATTGCTCCCAGCACTGTTGGTTTCTCACCGTCTCCTTTTCCCCATCCGTCTCAGCTCCATCCATCTGCTGCAGCTCTGTGTCACCCCTTTTATCTTTAATGATATCCCTCTGTATCCTGTCAGTGAGTCCCATGTTGCTGCGTGCTATACCTCCACCAGGGACTCAACTGAAACACCCATACAATCCCTTTTGTTCTCTTATAAACTGTCAGGTGTGTATGCATGACACGTGTGCATTTTCCAAGTTTTTACTGTAATCCTCCCCCCACTGAACACCCCCCCACAATCTCCCACTGGACTGTAAGTTGTATGATTTATGATTTTCTTTTTTAGACTTTTATTCCCAGAATTTTTTTTCTGATAGTCCACATAGTCTGAGGCACCTTGGTTGGAAGGAGAGACTTAAAGCAATGTCCCTATCAATTCCCACAGTTCTGCAATACACTGCCTGCCCAAAGGGTGTACTGTGGAAGTCATCTCCCTTTCCCACAACAGCTTCTGTGACAGAGCGGACTTCTGCTGCCGCAAACCCCCAAGCAGGTTTGTCAACTTGCCCTCAGTCATACAACCAATGTCGTTTTAAGGGCCTTTTTTGGTGATGTGCACAATAGATTTTTCTCAAAGCAACAGAGCTTCCAAAGCACCTTGACTTGAATCTCTCCCTGGCCATGATGTGTTGAATGTGGGTGGTGGGGGGGATACTTTGCAATATGAGTATCTCTTCTTGTAAATGTCAATATTTATATTGCTCCTTCTTGTGAATTTCAGTAAACATTTCTTAGATATTGTAAGGAAATTATTGCTTGCTTAAATTACATACTTGTTCAGAAAGATAAGGGGGAAATCGATTAGATTGAATCCATCTGAGCCAACGATCTAGCCAGAATCTTTTCATCGTCCACAATATTGCTCCATTTTTTCATAAAAAGTAGCAATATTTCTTTCTTTCTTTTGCCTTTGCTTACCCATTACGGCATTTGAAGCATATATCCATACATATATGAAAAGTTTCCAATTGAAATGTTATTGTTAGTATAGCAGCTCACAGCTCCTTGCCATCCAGGCGCAACCATGACGATATTGCTGTGATCCCAGCCTCGGTCTGTCATTATGTTTGAGTCTTCCTTTGATCCTTTTAAAACTGCAGATGAAATGTCATAAAGGGAGTGCAGGCACAACTGCAAGGGCGGTGAACACATTACCACATGGCAGCTTCTCTTCCCTCAGCCAGCTACAGCCCAGGACAGCCCTACCATGACTGACTGTGACACTTCTCTTGCAAAGGCATCTCTCACTGGCTTTGCAGAGGTGATTAGGATGAATGGTCAGGGCAGATTTTAAAGCCATTTTCACACAACTTTAGATAAGCTGTTTTAGAAAAAAAAAAAAAAGACTCATCATGTGAAGTTGTGCCCCAAAATATTAGGCTCATTAGATTGATAGAGGTACCACATGTACATCCATACATTGACCATTTGAGGACATCCTTTGTCCACTGTCAACATTATTTCTCCTTCATTCCAAATGCCCAAACTAAATACTCTGGTTTTTATGATGGACAGAAAATGCCCTAATATGGACACTTTAAATGAAACCTTACAAAGAGCTCATTGAAATGCCCAGTGTTTTGAAACTTTTTTTTTGTTTAATAAACCTTAATATCTTTGGTCAGATATAGAGAATTATGATAATATATGAGACTTTATTTAAGCTTGCACGTATATACATATGTACTATGCATCAACCACATGTTCATTACTGAAACACTCTCACACATATAGTACATGAGTGTGTGGCAGCTTTCCTGTTTGATCTTAAGTTTATTTCTCACCTTCTCAGTACTGAAGCTACTAACCCAGTGCACCAGGTGGCATGGTCTCAAAGCCCAGGTTTCAGCTGTCATGATCATATTGTCAACGAATGTCCTGAATGACTGTCCAAACAACAGACTTCTCAAACCACATTTCAGCATAGTTGGATGCAGCATATAAAACAAAAACAAATGCATCTCATCATTTATTTGCTTGGCAGACGCCTTTATCCAGGGTGACTTGTAGAACTGACATTTTCAGCTGCAGCGGGAGAAAGCAGTATTTGAGATGATGCTGTCCGTCACACACTCACTGACTCACTAGTGAAGGGCTCTCCATGGTCACAAAAGTAGCAGTGTTTATCATCAGAGTACTGAATAGACAGTGATCACAGCCATGGAATACTTGTTTATTTATTAACCATTTATGCAGCCTGGTAATTACTGAAGCCAAGTAGGTTAAGTGCCTTATTTAACAGTACAACATCAGTTTGTCCCATCTGGGACTGAAAACCTGCAACCATCTGGGTATGAGCCCAGTGGCTTGTGAAAGTGTGCCACTCTGCTACATATCTCATTAATATATTTAGCCTGTGTAAGGAATACTTCCTCTATTATTATTATTATTATCATTATTATTATTATTATTGGTGTTGTTGTTTTTGTTATTATGTCTTATTATGTAAGGAGTACTGCCTCCTCAGAGTAAACTCATTGATATCAGTTACAGTAGTGTCCTGGGCTCTTTTTTGTGCAGGGATGCAGAGGTAATGCGTAGCATACTTTACCGGCTTATATCTGAAGGATAAGAATGCTGTTTGCCAGATCTGGACAAAAATGTTGAGGATAGTCTTTTGCTTTTGGGTCAGTTGGAGCCGCTCCCAGACAGAGGGGAGGGAGTACTGTATCTGGTACATCCTGGGAAACGGTGATGTTTGCGTGCACTGACAGGGATTTATGTCTGCTCTTTAGGAGATAATTCATGTCCCCGAACGACAGAGGAAAGCACTTTTCTTTTGTGCTGTAAGTAACAGCAGAAGAAATCTGCTGACCGTGTGTTCGCTTTCTGATTTTACTACTGCACAGCCATGGCATGAGAATTTTTGCACTTCATGCTGGCAGTTCAGAGCGTATACACTGTTGAAAGGGGCCTGCTTTGGTCTGTCTCAGAGACGTTGTTGTAGCTCTCCGCGCTCGGCAGAAATCTTTTCCATCTGAGCTGTGCAGTATTTAACTCTGATCAATGTGCCTTTGATTTATGCAGCACGGTGTGTTTTCGGGATAACACTGTACCGTAAGTGCTGTGTTGCTGGTGTCACTTCTCGTCTGCGCTTGCCGCGCTGCTAATGTCAGAGCCCTTTGTGACCCGCTGTGCCAGCATTGTTTCAGCACTTTTTAGCATGCTGAGAACTGCCTGTAAGACCCACCCAGCACTTTCCACTCTGTGATTGTAGATCTATAGGGGATTATCATCAAAGGATGGTTTCCTGCTAGTCTCCTCCCTCCCTTACTAATTGTATAGGCTTCCTTACCATTTACATACTCCAACTGTTTTCCTCTTTAGCTAAAGCTTTGCATTGTACCATTGTTCTCATGGCCACCTGTGTTTCACTATTGTTTTCAACTGCATTTAAGACCCATTACACAGTGTAGTAAACCATGTGAAGTAAACCTTTTTTTGCTTTAATCGTGCAGCTGATAAAGGGATTCTGTGCAAGTGACAAGTGAGAGTGTTTCCAGTAAGGTGTAATTCTTGTAGCCTGTCCATGCACAAACTATTTTCTAGATATTCATTTAATTGACCCTACCCCCACTATCCTCAGATGGTTTGCTTGATGGTTTACTACTGTTTATGTGGTCTTGATTGAATGGAATGCTTTTCATACTACCTTCCCTCCTATAGTTTGATTGATTGGTCCTGTTTGTGTCCATGTTCATTCTGACAGAATTTTTATATAGTTTGCAATGTCTTCATGACAGTTATACCAAAACATATCCAATCAGTACATCATGGTATTGACACCAAAAAAAAAAAAAAAAAAAAAAAAAACTTTGATTGTGCTACTTTCTTAAAAACTGGAACAGCATATTGGCCTCTCATTCATTTTAATGAAGTTTTTAATTACTTATGTTGTGAAAATCCTTAGGTAGCTATAAGCTATGTTGCATTGTGCATTTAAATTTAATGAATTAGACAACACATACACACACATACTCTCTCACACACACGCAAACACACACACACTCACACTATATATATATATATATATATATATAGTATATACATACATATAATGTATGTGTACACAAAGAGAGAGAGAAAGAGAGTGCAGTTTAGCTGTTTATGTCTGAGATGGCCCTATCCTGAGCAACCCAGAGTTCTTAATGCTATACACCATCTGCTGCAAGTGGCATATTTGTACATTTATACAAAAGCAATACAGACAGAGCACCTTGCTGAACTGTGCAACAGCTGTGTTCCAGCAGAGAGGTGAACTTCTGACCTATGAATGCCCTAACCATAACTCTACACTCCTGCCCACACAAATATCCATTCAGCCTAAATAGGAGACAACTCTCAGGCCCAAAAGGAAGCAAAGACTCTGGATGAGCTCCATGAATATTCATGTGATGTCTGACAGTGAATGTGCAGGTTTTCAACTTTCTGACATGGACTGAATAAAAAAGTAAAAGGAGCAGTATATTCTCCTCTTTTTTCCTCTAAAATTGTTTTTTTTTCTTTGCTTAAATAAAAATTGAATTTTACTGCCTGTGGCTAAAGGAAGCAGCCCTAGAGACAGTACTGATCAGTGACTGACTGATTGACTAACTCACTGAGTCACTCACTGCACATCACTGGGCCCCACAGTTAAGATGTTTTTGCTGCAAGAGGGCAAAAAAGAGCATCAAGGTAGTCACTGCTGGTGAGAACTGCCCGATTTAGTTCACTGTAATTCACCTGAAGTCGACATTTAACGGAATCTTCAGTTCTAATTGGCTATATCTACAATCAGTAAAAAGAGCTGAAGATTCAAAATTGCATTTAGATGTTTCATTAAAATGACTGAGTGATTAAGAAAAGGTAGATGTCCTTGCAAATCAGTCGTGTTGTCTCTTTGAATAATTAAATTAATTATTCAAATATCTTGTAACTAATGGAACCTTTTTTTCCAGGTCACAAAAGAAAAATGACATGCCAGGTAATCCATCAGTATTCTAAATGAGTATTAATGTTTTATCAACAGATGCGTTACAATGTCATTTGTATTGTATTGGATGAGACACTTTTTTTCTCCATTGTCAATAACAGTAAGGGTTGCACCTTTCGAGTTTTATGCCTTTTGAAGTTGAACAATGATGATGCTGGAATACAGAATTCCCCTTGAGAAAACCCACTGCATCAGATGTACCAGTTTTACTTTCTGGTCTTCTCACATAGGGTACCAAGGGGATATCCTAAACTTCCTAGCGAGAATGAACCGAAGGCAATATTCATCAAGTCATTTTCCTAGAATGCAAAATTCTTGAGTGGTATGAAATTCCCTCATGACCTTTGAGTAGAGAGTACAAATGCTCTTTTTCAGCTGAAAACTCAAATGATTTCAGGTTCCTTTACATTTCAAATAGCTTGTGAGAAACAAGCATGCAGAAACAAACTTAAAATCTTAGACAATATATATTTCCTGTCTTCTTTGCGTTACCTGGATGTACTAATTAATTGTATTATTATTCAAGCTTTTTGAAGACAATGTTTGCCATAATAATAATATTTTGCAATATGTGTTAATTATAGCATATTGGAGCCTGAGTAGCTGAGTTGTTAACATGGCTGGGGTTGAACATGGTAAGTATGTTATCAGCTGACAATGACTAGGAGCCCACAGCAGCAGAACAAATTGACTTCAGGGGGGTAAGGGTTGGGTGAGTCAGCTGGGGTAAGGGTTGGGTATGTCAGCAGGGGTTACTTATCTCTCAGGTACCCTGCAATTCATTAGGCACCTAAAATTTGTTCGGATGACATCAGCAAAGTAGTGCCTACGTTTCAATGAGTGACCTCTCCACTGTAGTGTGTCATTGGCTGTGTATGAGCGTATCAGAAGTTTGCATTTATTTCACCTCCGGGCTCCTGCATGAGCCTAGAGTATATTTGGTGATTCTAAAACAGGTTTGCATAAAGGAGAAGCATAAAGTGCAATGTTATCATAAGATGGTATATGAATTTGTATGCTTATTACCTTATTATCTTTTGATGTAATGTTATATTGAAATGTGGTAAAGCATTATTGTGAATCTTGTCTCAGAAGCCAAAAAAATTATACGCGTGAACACAGTAGTGTGGCTAATCAATACAAACAACTGTGTTCGCTGCAGTGTGAAGAAAGTTTAACAGGTGGAGATGAGGACAGTCAAAACATGCTTAGAGAAACTACCCAAACAGACAAAGCATACTTTGACAAGTTACTGTGTGGTGTTGATATTATTATCGAAGCATTTATTTGGCATTAGGGCAACGTACATTGAATCGAAGCTAGTGAGGCTTACACTGGGGTGAAGCATGGACAAGATATCAATCTGAAATAAGCTTCTTTAAAACTAAGCTGTTGCATTTTATTAAATGGCATAAGCTAAGTTTATGCAGCCTCATTCAGCCTTTGCTCTTTTGCTATATTCGGCCCTGCAATCCAGCCCAATGTTCAATAAAATGAAGATAAAAACGAAATCATAGCCAAGGAAAATACATCAGCATTTATTATTAGTGTTGTGGGTGTTGTGGCACAGAGAGTCCTGGACAACTGCTATACAGCAGCACTGTATGGAGTGCCAATTGCAACCCTGCACAGAAACGTTCATTCTTGTATCCATCTGAATTGTGACATTGGGGAGAACTGGAAATTAAACTTTAATCTTTGGTAATGAGCAAAAGCAAGTGTTATGGATCAATTTGTTTTTCTTTAGTTTATTTAAAAAATCATTTTCATTTTCACTTTGCTAAAATTATTTAAAAAGTGCAAATTAAATAATGATCAAATTATGTGCTTATCAAGTAATATGAAACACTTAAAGGCAAAACACTATAAAAGTTATATTAAAAGATACTCCAGAACCCTACACACACACACACACACACACACACACACACACACACACACACACACACACGCACGCACACACACACACACACACACACACACACACACGCACGCACACACAGACACACACACACATATACACACAGACACTCAACTCAAGTTCACCAAGTTCGCAAAGCACCTGGTAAACTGTAGCATTATAGAGAAATCCATATTCAGCTTCAGCCATCCTTTTACACCTGACATGGGAAAAATATGACACCAATCAGAGAGCCAGGACTTCCGTGGGCTGCTGAACATGGTGCAGGCTGTGCACTGCATGGACACAGTACACAGTGTCCGTGCATGAGGACTACCAGGAGGTGAATACAGATTGCAGGTGAAGGAATCCATGAATAAATGAATTACATGGATCTGTTCAGTGGTGAAAAAAAGAACCTGGACCTTGGGCCTTGGATCCAATCGAGCGTCACAGGATGACCACATTTTTCAAAGGAGTGAATGGTTTTCAGAGTGTTTTCAGTAGAGCTGTTGTACTTTACATATGGATCCAAGCCAGTGCAATTGTGTATATCACATAAGTGTTTTTTTTTTTTTGGGATTCAGAATTAACTTACATCTTTCCCATAGCCCAATGACTGATTTTTTGTTGAGTCATTAGTCGACATTGCACTTGAACTTTAATAATGAAAGCTGAGCTCATGAGAA